>CASHTC010000628.1:0-96000 GCA_949357725.1 Hyperoplus immaculatus
TACAGTAGTTATATATAGTATTTGCATTGAAATATTAAGCAAATTTTATCATCAGCTTTCAGTGAAGTTTTATTGCTTCTTTCTGCAGCTCTCACTAAAATAAGGCTAATTTTCAACTTTGTTCAAATGTGCTGTAACTTTTGTTCTAAATGGCTTTCAAGAGTCTTTCATGGCTTGCCAAGCAGAACTCAGCATGCTACAGTAGTTATATATAGTATTTGCATTGAAATATTAAGCAAATTTTATCATCAGCTTTCAGTGAAGTCTTATTGCTTCTTTCTGCAGCTCTCACTAAAATAAGGCTAATTTTCAACTTTGTTCAAATGTACTGTAACTTTTGTTCTAAATGGCTTTCAAGAGTCTTTTATGGCTTGCCAAGCAGAACTCAGCATGCTACAGTAGTTATATATAGTATTTGCATTGAAATATTAAGCAAATTTTATCATCAGCTTTCATTGAAGTTTTATTGCTTCTTTCTGCAGCTCTCACTAAAATAAGGCTAATTTTCAACTTTGTTCAAATGTGCTGTAACTTTTGTTCTAAATGGCTTTCAAGAGTCTTTCATGGCTTGCCAAGCAGAACTCAGCATGCTACAGTAGTTATATATAGTATTTGCATTGAAATATTAAGCAAATTTTATCATCAGCTTTCAGTGAAGTTTTATTGCTTCTTTCTGCAGCTCTCACTAAAATAAGGCTAATTTTCAACTTTGTTCAAATGTACTGTAACTTTTGTTCTAAATGGCTTTCAAGAGTCTTTTATGGCTTGCCAAGCAGAACTCAGCATGCTACAGTAGTTATATATAGTATTTGCATTGAAATATTAAGCAAATTTTATCATCAGCTTTCAGTGAAGTTTTATTGCTTCTTTCTGCAGCTCTCACTAAAATAAGGCTAATTTTCAACTTTGTTCAAATGTACTGTAACTTTTGTTCTAAATGGCTTTCAAGAGTCTTTTATGGCTTGCCAAGCAGAACTCAGCATGCTACAGTAGTTATATATAGTATTTGCATTGAAATATTAAGCAAATTTTATCATCAGCTTTCAGTGAAGTTTTATTGCTTCTTTCTGCAGCTCTCACTAAAATAAGGCTAATTTTCAACTTTGTTCAAATGTGCTGTAACTTTTGTTCTAAATGGCTTTCAAGAGTCTTTCATGGCTTGCCAAGCAGAACTCAGCATGCTACAGTAGTTATATATAGTATTTGCATTGAAATATTAAGCAAATTTTATCATCAGCTTTCAGTGAAGTCTTATTGCTTCTTTCTGCAGCTCTCACTAAAATAAGGCTAATTTTCAACTTTGTTCAAATGTACTGTAACTTTTGTTCTAAATGGCTTTCAAGAGTCTTTTATGGCTTGCCAAGCAGAACTCAGCATGCTACAGTAGTTATATATAGTATTTGCATTGAAATATTAAGCAAATTTTATCATCAGCTTTCATTGAAGTTTTATTGCTTCTTTCTGCAGCTCTCACTAAAATAAGGCTAATTTTCAACTTTGTTCAAATGTGCTGTAACTTTTGTTCTAAATGGCTTTCAAGAGTCTTTCATGGCTTGCCAAGCAGAACTCAGCATGCTACAGTAGTTATATATAGTATTTGCATTGAAATATTAAGCAAATTTTATCATCAGCTTTCAGTGAAGTTTTATTGCTTCTTTCTGCAGCTCTCACTAAAATAAGGCTAATTTTCAACTTTGTTCAAATGTGCTGTAACTTTTGTTCTAAATGGCTTTCAAGAGTCTTTCATGGCTTGCCAAGCAGAACTCAGCATGCTACAGTAGTTATATATAGTATTTGCATTGAAATATTAAGCAAATTTTATCATCAGCTTTCAGTGAAGTTTTATTGCTTCTTTCTGCAGCTCTCACTAAAATAAGGCTAATTTTCAACTTTGTTCAAATGTACTGTAACTTTTGTTCTAAATGGCTTTCAAGAGTCTTTTATGGCTTGCCAAGCAGAACTCAGCATGCTACAGTAGTTATATATAGTATTTGCATTGAAATATTAAGCAAATTTTATCATCAGCTTTCAGTGAAGTTTTATTGCTTCTTTCTGCAGCTCTCACTAAAATAAGGCTAATTTTCAACTTTGTTCAAATGTACTGTAACTTTTGTTCTAAATGGCTTTCAAGAGTCTTTTATGGCTTGCCAAGCAGAACTCAGCATGCTACAGTAGTTATATATAGTATTTGCATTGAAATATTAAGCAAATTTTATCATCAGCTTTCAGTGAAGTTTTATTGCTTCTTTCTGCAGCTCTCACTAAAATAAGGCTAATTTTCAACTTTGTTCAAATGTGCTGTAACTTTTGTTCTAAATGGCTTTCAAGAGTCTTTCATGGCTTGCCAAGCAGAACTCAGCATGCTACAGTAGTTATATATAGTATTTGCATTGAAATATTAAGCAAATTTTATCATCAGCTTTCAGTGAAGTTTTATTGCTTCTTTCTGCAGCTCTCACTAAAATAAGGCTAATTTTCAACTTTGTTCAAATGTGCTGTAACTTTTGTTCTAAATGGCTTTCAAGAGTCTTTTATGGCTTGCCAAGCAGAACTCAGCATGCTACAGTAGTTATATATAGTATTTGCATTGAAATATTAAGCAAATTTTATCATCAGCTTTCAGTGAAGTTTTATTGCTTCTTTCTGCAGCTCTCACTAAAATAAGGCTAATTTTCAACTTTGTTCAAATGTGCTGTAACTTTTGTTCTAAATGGCTTTCAAGAGTCTTTCATGGCTTGCCAAGCAGAACTCAGCATGCTACAGTAGTTATATATAGTATTTGCATTGAAATATTAAGCAAATTTTATCATCAGCTTTCAGTGAAGTTTTATTGCTTCTTTCTGCAGCTCTCACTAAAATAAGGCTAATTTTCAACTTTGTTCAAATGTACTGTAACTTTTGTTCTAAATGGCTTTCAAGAGTCTTTTATGGCTTGCCAAGCAGAACTCAGCATGCTACAGTAGTTATATATAGTATTTGCATTGAAATATTAAGCAAATTTTATCATCAGCTTTCAGTGAAGTTTTATTGCTTCTTTCTGCAGCTCTCACTAAAATAAGGCTAATTTTCAACTTTGTTCAAATGTACTGTAACTTTTGTTCTAAATGGCTTTCAAGAGTCTTTTATGGCTTGCCAAGCAGAACTCAGCATGCTACAGTAGTTATATATAGTATTTGCATTGAAATATTAAGCAAATTTTATCATCAGCTTTCAGTGAAGTTTTATTGCTTCTTTCTGCAGCTCTCACTAAAATAAGGCTAATTTTCAACTTTGTTCAAATGTACTGTAACTTTTGTTCTAAATGGCTTTCAAGAGTCTTTTATGGCTTGCCAAGCAGAACTCAGCATGCTACAGTAGTTATATATAGTATTTGCATTGAAATATTAAGCAAATTTTATCATCAGCTTTCAGTGAAGTTTTATTGCTTCTTTCTGCAGCTCTCACTAAAATAAGGCTAATTTTCAACTTTGTTCAAATGTACTGTAACTTTTGTTCTAAATGGCTTTCAAGAGTCTTTTATGGCTTGCCAAGCAGAACTCAGCATGCTACAGTAGTTATATATAGTATTTGCATTGAAATATTAAGCAAATTTTATCATCAGCTTTCAGTGAAGTTTTATTGCTTCTTTCTGCAGCTCTCACTAAAATAAGGCTAATTTTCAACTTTGTTCAAATGTGCTGTAACTTTTGTTCTAAATGGCTTTCAAGAGTCTTTCATGGCTTGCCAAGCAGAACTCAGCATGCTACAGTAGTTATATATAGTATTTGCATTGAAATATTAAGCAAATTTTATCATCAGCTTTCAGTGAAGTTTTATTGCTTCTTTCTGCAGCTCTCACTAAAATAAGGCTAATTTTCAACTTTGTTCAAATGTACTGTAACTTTTGTTCTAAATGGCTTTCAAGAGTCTTTTATGGCTTGCCAAGCAGAACTCAGCATGCTACAGTAGTTATATATAGTATTTGCATTGAAATATTAAGCAAATTTTATCATCAGCTTTCAGTGAAGTTTTATTGCTTCTTTCTGCAGCTCTCACTAAAATAAGGCTAATTTTCAACTTTGTTCAAATGTGCTGTAACTTTTGTTCTAAATGGCTTTCAAGAGTCTTTCATGGCTTGCCAAGCAGAACTCAGCATGCTACAGTAGTTATATATAGTATTTGCATTGAAATATTAAGCAAATTTTATCATCAGCTTTCAGTGAAGTTTTATTGCTTCTTTCTGCAGCTCTCACTAAAATAAGGCTAATTTTCAACTTTGTTCAAATGTGCTGTAACTTTTGTTCTAAATGGCTTTCAAGAGTCTTTCATGGCTTGCCAAGCAGAACTCAGCATGCTACAGTAGTTATATATAGTATTTGCATTGAAATATTAAGCAAATTTTATCATCAGCTTTCAGTGAAGTTTTATTGCTTCTTTCTGCAGCTCTCACTAAAATAAGGCTAATTTTCAACTTTGTTCAAATGTACTGTAACTTTTGTTCTAAATGGCTTTCAAGAGTCTTTTATGGCTTGCCAAGCAGAACTCAGCATGCTACAGTAGTTATATATAGTATTTGCATTGAAATATTAAGCAAATTTTATCATCAGCTTTCAGTGAAGTTTTATTGCTTCTTTCTGCAGCTCTCACTAAAATAAGGCTAATTTTCAACTTTGTTCAAATGTGCTGTAACTTTTGTTCTAAATGGCTTTCAAGAGTCTTTCATGGCTTGCCAAGCAGAACTCAGCATGCTACAGTAGTTATATATAGTATTTGCATTGAAATATTAAGCAAATTTTATCATCAGCTTTCAGTGAAGTTTTGCTTCTTCTGCAGCTCTCACTAAAATAAGGCTAATTTTCAACTTTGTTCAAATGTACTGTAACTTTTGTTCTAAATGGCTTTCAAGAGTCTTTTATGGCTTGCCAAGCAGAACTCAGCATGCTACAGTAGTTATATATAGTATTTGCATTGAAATATTAAGCAAATTTTATCATCAGCTTTCAGTGAAGTTTTATTGCTTCTTTCTGCAGCTCTCACTAAAATAAGGCTAATTTTCAACTTTGTTCAAATGTGCTGTAACTTTTGTTCTAAATGGCTTTCAAGAGTCTTTCATGGCTTGCCAAGCAGAACTCAGCATGCTACAGTAGTTATATATAGTATTTGCATTGAAATATTAAGCAAATTTTATCATCAGCTTTCAGTGAAGTTTTATTGCTTCTTTCTGCAGCTCTCACTAAAATAAGGCTAATTTTCAACTTTGTTCAAATGTACTGTAACTTTTGTTCTAAATGGCTTTCAAGAGTCTTTCATGGCTTGCCAAGCAGAACTCAGCATGCTACAGTAGTTATATATAGTATTTGCATTGAAATATTAAGCAAATTTTATCATCAGCTTTCAGTGAAGTTTTATTGCTTCTTTCTGCAGCTCTCACTAAAATAAGGCTAATTTTCAACTTTGTTCAAATGTGCTGTAACTTTTGTTCTAAATGGCTTTCAAGAGTCTTTCATGGCTTGCCAAGCAGAACTCAGCATGCTACAGTAGTTATATATAGTATTTGCATTGAAATATTAAGCAAATTTTATCATCAGCTTTCAGTGAAGTTTTATTGCTTCTTTCTGCAGCTCTCACTAAAATAAGGCTAATTTTCAACTTTGTTCAAATGTACTGTAACTTTTGTTCTAAATGGCTTTCAAGAGTCTTTTATGGCTTGCCAAGCAGAACTCAGCATGCTACAGTAGTTATATATAGTATTTGCATTGAAATATTAAGCAAATTTTATCATCAGCTTTCAGTGAAGTTTTATTGCTTCTTTCTGCAGCTCTCACTAAAATAAGGCTAATTTTCAACTTTGTTCAAATGTGCTGTAACTTTTGTTCTAAATGGCTTTCAAGAGTCTTTCATGGCTTGCCAAGCAGAACTCAGCATGCTACAGTAGTTATATATAGTATTTGCATTGAAATATTAAGCAAATTTTATCATCAGCTTTCAGTGAAGTTTTATTGCTTCTTTCTGCAGCTCTCACTAAAATAAGGCTAATTTTCAACTTTGTTCAAATGTACTGTAACTTTTGTTCTAAATGGCTTTCAAGAGTCTTTTATGGCTTGCCAAGCAGAACTCAGCATGCTACAGTAGTTATATATAGTATTTGCATTGAAATATTAAGCAAATTTTATCATCAGCTTTCAGTGAAGTTTTATTGCTTCTTTCTGCAGCTCTCACTAAAATAAGGCTAATTTTCAACTTTGTTCAAATGTGCTGTAACTTTTGTTCTAAATGGCTTTCAAGAGTCTTTCATGGCTTGCCAAGCAGAACTCAGCATGCTACAGTAGTTATATATAGTATTTGCATTGAAATATTAAGCAAATTTTATCATCAGCTTTCAGTGAAGTTTTATTGCTTCTTTCTGCAGCTCTCACTAAAATAAGGCTAATTTTCAACTTTGTTCAAATGTACTGTAACTTTTGTTCTAAATGGCTTTCAAGAGTCTTTTATGGCTTGCCAAGCGGAACTCAGCATGCTACAGTAGTTATATATAGTATTTGCATTGAAATATTAAGCAAATTTTATCATCAGCTTTCAGTGAAGTTTTATTGCTTCTTTCTGCAGCTCTCACTAAAATAAGGCTAATTTTCAACTTTGTTCAAATGTACTGTAACTTTTGTTCTAAATGGCTTTCAAGAGTCTTTTATGGCTTGCCAAGCAGAACTCAGCATGCTACAGTAGTTATATATAGTATTTGCATTGAAATATTAAGCAAATTTTATCATCAGCTTTCAGTGAAGTTTTATTGCTTCTTTCTGCAGCTCTCACTAAAATAAGGCTAATTTTCAACTTTGTTCAAATGTGCTGTAACTTTTGTTCTAAATGGCTTTCAAGAGTCTTTCATGGCTTGCCAAGCAGAACTCAGCATGCTACAGTAGTTATATATAGTATTTGCATTGAAATATTAAGCAAATTTTATCATCAGCTTTCAGTGAAGTCTTATTGCTTCTTTCTGCAGCTCTCACTAAAATAAGGCTAATTTTCAACTTTGTTCAAATGTACTGTAACTTTTGTTCTAAATGGCTTTCAAGAGTCTTTTATGGCTTGCCAAGCAGAACTCAGCATGCTACAGTAGTTATATATAGTATTTGCATTGAAATATTAAGCAAATTTTATCATCAGCTTTCATTGAAGTTTTATTGCTTCTTTCTGCAGCTCTCACTAAAATAAGGCTAATTTTCAACTTTGTTCAAATGTGCTGTAACTTTTGTTCTAAATGGCTTTCAAGAGTCTTTCATGGCTTGCCAAGCAGAACTCAGCATGCTACAGTAGTTATATATAGTATTTGCATTGAAATATTAAGCAAATTTTATCATCAGCTTTCAGTGAAGTTTTATTGCTTCTTTCTGCAGCTCTCACTAAAATAAGGCTAATTTTCAACTTTGTTCAAATGTACTGTAACTTTTGTTCTAAATGGCTTTCAAGAGTCTTTTATGGCTTGCCAAGCGGAACTCAGCATGCTACAGTAGTTATATATAGTATTTGCATTGAAATATTAAGCAAATTTTATCATCAGCTTTCAGTGAAGTTTTATTGCTTCTTTCTGCAGCTCTCACTAAAATAAGGCTAATTTTCAACTTTGTTCAAATGTACTGTAACTTTTGTTCTAAATGGCTTTCAAGAGTCTTTTATGGCTTGCCAAGCAGAACTCAGCATGCTACAGTAGTTATATATAGTATTTGCATTGAAATATTAAGCAAATTTTATCATCAGCTTTCAGTGAAGTTTTATTGCTTCTTTCTGCAGCTCTCACTAAAATAAGGCTAATTTTCAACTTTGTTCAAATGTGCTGTAACTTTTGTTCTAAATGGCTTTCAAGAGTCTTTCATGGCTTGCCAAGCAGAACTCAGCATGCTACAGTAGTTATATATAGTATTTGCATTGAAATATTAAGCAAATTTTATCATCAGCTTTCAGTGAAGTCTTATTGCTTCTTTCTGCAGCTCTCACTAAAATAAGGCTAATTTTCAACTTTGTTCAAATGTACTGTAACTTTTGTTCTAAATGGCTTTCAAGAGTCTTTTATGGCTTGCCAAGCAGAACTCAGCATGCTACAGTAGTTATATATAGTATTTGCATTGAAATATTAAGCAAATTTTATCATCAGCTTTCATTGAAGTTTTATTGCTTCTTTCTGCAGCTCTCACTAAAATAAGGCTAATTTTCAACTTTGTTCAAATGTGCTGTAACTTTTGTTCTAAATGGCTTTCAAGAGTCTTTCATGGCTTGCCAAGCAGAACTCAGCATGCTACAGTAGTTATATATAGTATTTGCATTGAAATATTAAGCAAATTTTATCATCAGCTTTCAGTGAAGTTTTATTGCTTCTTTCTGCAGCTCTCACTAAAATAAGGCTAATTTTCAACTTTGTTCAAATGTGCTGTAACTTTTGTTCTAAATGGCTTTCAAGAGTCTTTCATGGCTTGCCAAGCAGAACTCAGCATGCTACAGTAGTTATATATAGTATTTGCATTGAAATATTAAGCAAATTTTATCATCAGCTTTCAGTGAAGTTTTATTGCTTCTTTCTGCAGCTCTCACTAAAATAAGGCTAATTTTCAACTTTGTTCAAATGTACTGTAACTTTTGTTCTAAATGGCTTTCAAGAGTCTTTTATGGCTTGCCAAGCGGAACTCAGCATGCTACAGTAGTTATATATAGTATTTGCATTGAAATATTAAGCAAATTTTATCATCAGCTTTCAGTGAAGTTTTATTGCTTCTTTCTGCAGCTCTCACTAAAATAAGGCTAATTTTCAACTTTGTTCAAATGTACTGTAACTTTTGTTCTAAATGGCTTTCAAGAGTCTTTTATGGCTTGCCAAGCAGAACTCAGCATGCTACAGTAGTTATATATAGTATTTGCATTGAAATATTAAGCAAATTTTATCATCAGCTTTCAGTGAAGTTTTATTGCTTCTTTCTGCAGCTCTCACTAAAATAAGGCTAATTTTCAACTTTGTTCAAATGTGCTGTAACTTTTGTTCTAAATGGCTTTCAAGAGTCTTTCATGGCTTGCCAAGCAGAACTCAGCATGCTACAGTAGTTATATATAGTATTTGCATTGAAATATTAAGCAAATTTTATCATCAGCTTTCAGTGAAGTCTTATTGCTTCTTTCTGCAGCTCTCACTAAAATAAGGCTAATTTTCAACTTTGTTCAAATGTGCTGTAACTTTTGTTCTAAATGGCTTTCAAGAGTCTTTTATGGCTTGCCAAGCAGAACTCAGCATGCTACAGTAGTTATATATAGTATTTGCATTGAAATATTAAGCAAATTTTATCATCAGCTTTCAGTGAAGTTTTATTGCTTCTTTCTGCAGCTCTCACTAAAATAAGGCTAATTTTCAACTTTGTTCAAATGTGCTGTAACTTTTGTTCTAAATGGCTTTCAAGAGTCTTTCATGGCTTGCCAAGCAGAACTCAGCATGCTACAGTAGTTATATATAGTATTTGCATTGAAATATTAAGCAAATTTTATCATCAGCTTTCAGTGAAGTTTTATTGCTTCTTTCTGCAGCTCTCACTAAAATAAGGCTAATTTTCAACTTTGTTCAAATGTACTGTAACTTTTGTTCTAAATGGCTTTCAAGAGTCTTTTATGGCTTGCCAAGCAGAACTCAGCATGCTACAGTAGTTATATATAGTATTTGCATTGAAATATTAAGCAAATTTTATCATCAGCTTTCAGTGAAGTTTTATTGCTTCTTTCTGCAGCTCTCACTAAAATAAGGCTAATTTTCAACTTTGTTCAAATGTACTGTAACTTTTGTTCTAAATGGCTTTCAAGAGTCTTTTATGGCTTGCCAAGCAGAACTCAGCATGCTACAGTAGTTATATATAGTATTTGCATTGAAATATTAAGCAAATTTTATCATCAGCTTTCAGTGAAGTTTTATTGCTTCTTTCTGCAGCTCTCACTAAAATAAGGCTAATTATCAACTTTGTTCAAATGTACTGTAACTTTTGTTCTAAATGGCTTTCAAGAGTCTTTTATGGCTTGCCAAGCAGAACTCAGCATGCTACAGTAGTTATATATAGTATTTGCATTGAAATATTAAGCAAATTTTATCATCAGCTTTCAGTGAAGTTTTATTGCTTCTTTCTGCAGCTCTCACTAAAATAAGGCTAATTTTCAACTTTGTTCAAATGTACTGTAACTTTTGTTCTAAATGGCTTTCAAGAGTCTTTTATGGCTTGACAAGCAGAACTCAGCATGCTACAGTAGTTATATATAGTATTTGCATTGAAATATTAAGCAAATTTTATCATCAGCTTTCATTGAAGTTTTATTGCTTCTTTCTGCAGCTCTCACTAAAATAAGGCTAATTTTCAACTTTGTTCAAATGTGCTGTAACTTTTGTTCTAAATGGCTTTCAAGAGTCTTTCATGGCTTGCCAAGCAGAACTCAGCATGCTACAGTAGTTATATATAGTATTTGCATTGAAATATTAAGCAAATTTTATCATCAGCTTTCAGTGAAGTTTTATTGCTTCTTTCTGCAGCTCTCACTAAAATAAGGCTAATTTTCAACTTTGTTCAAATGTACTGTAACTTTTGTTCTAAATGGCTTTCAAGAGTCTTTTATGGCTTGCCAAGCGGAACTCAGCATGCTACAGTAGTTATATATAGTATTTGCATTGAAATATTAAGCAAATTTTATCATCAGCTTTCAGTGAAGTTTTATTGCTTCTTTCTGCAGCTCTCACTAAAATAAGGCTAATTTTCAACTTTGTTCAAATGTGCTGTAACTTTTGTTCTAAATGGCTTTCAAGAGTCTTTCATGGCTTGCCAAGCAGAACTCAGCATGCTACAGTAGTTATATATAGTATTTGCATTGAAATATTAAGCAAATTTTATCATCAGCTTTCAGTGAAGTTTTATTGCTTCTTTCTGCAGCTCTCACTAAAATAAGGCTAATTTTCAACTTTGTTCAAATGTGCTGTAACTTTTGTTCTAAATGGCTTTCAAGAGTCTTTCATGGCTTGCCAAGCAGAACTCAGCATGCTACAGTAGTTATATATAGTATTTGCATTGAAATATTAAGCAAATTTTATCATCAGCTTTCAGTGAAGTTTTATTGCTTCTTTCTGCAGCTCTCACTAAAATAAGGCTAATTTTCAACTTTGTTCAAATGTACTGTAACTTTTGTTCTACATGGCTTTCAAGAGTCTTTTATGGCTTGCCAAGCAGAACTCAGCATGCTACAGTAGTTATATATAGTATTTGCATTGAAATATTAAGCAAATTTTATCATCAGCTTTCAGTGAAGTTTTATTGCTTCTTTCTGCAGCTCTCACTAAAATAAGGCTAATTTTCAACTTTGTTCAAATGTGCTGTAACTTTTGTTCTAAATGGCTTTCAAGAGTCTTTCATGGCTTGCCAAGCAGAACTCAGCATGCTACAGTAGTTATATATAGTATTTGCATTGAAATATTAAGCAAATTTTATCATCAGCTTTCAGTGAAGTCTTTCTGCAGCTCTCACTAAAATAAGGCTAATTTTCAACTTTGTTCAAATGTACTGTAACTTTTGTTCTAAATGGCTTTCAAGAGTCTTTTATGGCTTGCCAAGCAGAACTCAGCATGCTACAGTAGTTATATATAGTATTTGCATTGAAATATTAAGCAAATTTTATCATCAGCTTTCAGTGAAGTTTTATTGCTTCTTTCTGCAGCTCTCACTAAAATAAGGCTAATTTTCAACTTTGTTCAAATGTGCTGTAACTTTTGTTCTAAATGGCTTTCAAGAGTCTTTCATGGCTTGCCAAGCAGAACTCAGCATGCTACAGTAGTTATATATAGTATTTGCATTGAAATATTAAGCAAATTTTATCATCAGCTTTCAGTGAAGTTTTATTGCTTCTTTCTGCAGCTCTCACTAAAATAAGGCTAATTTTCAACTTTGTTCAAATGTGCTGTAACTTTTGTTCTAAATGGCTTTCAAGAGTCTTTCATGGCTTGCCAAGCAGAACTCAGCATGCTACAGTAGTTATATATAGTATTTGCATTGAAATATTAAGCAAATTTTATCATCAGCTTTCAGTGAAGTTTTATTGCTTCTTTCTGCAGCTCTCACTAAAATAAGGCTAATTTTCAACTTTGTTCAAATGTACTGTAACTTTTGTTCTAAATGGCTTTCAAGAGTCTTTTATGGCTTGCCAAGCGGAACTCAGCATGCTACAGTAGTTATATATAGTATTTGCATTGAAATATTAAGCAAATTTTATCATCAGCTTTCAGTGAAGTTTTATTGCTTCTTTCTGCAGCTCTCACTAAAATAAGGCTAATTTTCAACTTTGTTCAAATGTACTGTAACTTTTGTTCTAAATGGCTTTCAAGAGTCTTTTATGGCTTGCCAAGCAGAACTCAGCATGCTACAGTAGTTATATATAGTATTTGCATTGAAATATTAAGCAAATTTTATCATCAGCTTTCAGTGAAGTTTTATTGCTTCTTTCTGCAGCTCTCACTAAAATAAGGCTAATTTTCAACTTTGTTCAAATGTGCTGTAACTTTTGTTCTAAATGGCTTTCAAGAGTCTTTCATGGCTTGCCAAGCAGAACTCAGCATGCTACAGTAGTTATATATAGTATTTGCATTGAAATATTAAGCAAATTTTATCATCAGCTTTCAGTGAAGTCTTATTGCTTCTTTCTGCAGCTCTCACTAAAATAAGGCTAATTTTCAACTTTGTTCAAATGTACTGTAACTTTTGTTCTAAATGGCTTTCAAGAGTCTTTTATGGCTTGCCAAGAAGAACTCAGCATGCTACAGTAGTTATATATAGTATTTGCATTGAAATATTAAGCAAATTTTATCATCAGCTTTCATTGAAGTTTTATTGCTTCTTTCTGCAGCTCTCACTAAAATAAGGCTAATTTTCAACTTTGTTCAAATGTGCTGTAACTTTTGTTCTAAATGGCTTTCAAGAGTCTTTCATGGCTTGCCAAGCAGAACTCAGCATGCTACAGTAGTTATATATAGTATTTGCATTGAAATATTAAGCAAATTTTATCATCAGCTTTCAGTGAAGTTTTATTGCTTCTTTCTGCAGCTCTCACTAAAATAAGGCTAATTTTCAACTTTGTTCAAATGTACTGTAACTTTTGTTCTAAATGGCTTTCAAGAGTCTTTTATGGCTTGCCAAGCGGAACTCAGCATGCTACAGTAGTTATATATAGTATTTGCATTGAAATATTAAGCAAATTTTATCATCAGCTTTCAGTGAAGTTTTATTGCTTCTTTCTGCAGCTCTCACTAAAATAAGGCTAATTTTCAACTTTGTTCAAATGTACTGTAACTTTTGTTCTAAATGGCTTTCAAGAGTCTTTTATGGCTTGCCAAGCAGAACTCAGCATGCTACAGTAGTTATATATAGTATTTGCATTGAAATATTAAGCAAATTTTATCATCAGCTTTCAGTGAAGTTTTATTGCTTCTTTCTGCAGCTCTCACTAAAATAAGGCTAATTTTCAACTTTGTTCAAATGTGCTGTAACTTTTGTTCTAAATGGCTTTCAAGAGTCTTTCATGGCTTGCCAAGCAGAACTCAGCATGCTACAGTAGTTATATATAGTATTTGCATTGAAATATTAAGCAAATTTTATCATCAGCTTTCAGTGAAGTCTTATTGCTTCTTTCTGCAGCTCTCACTAAAATAAGGCTAATTTTCAACTTTGTTCAAATGTACTGTAACTTTTGTTCTAAATGGCTTTCAAGAGTCTTTTATGGCTTGCCAAGCAGAACTCAGCATGCTACAGTAGTTATATATAGTATTTGCATTGAAATATTAAGCAAATTTTATCATCAGCTTTCATTGAAGTTTTATTGCTTCTTTCTGCAGCTCTCACTAAAATAAGGCTAATTTTCAACTTTGTTCAAATGTGCTGTAACTTTTGTTCTAAATGGCTTTCAAGAGTCTTTCATGGCTTGCCAAGCAGAACTCAGCATGCTACAGTAGTTATATATAGTATTTGCATTGAAATATTAAGCAAATTTTATCATCAGCTTTCAGTGAAGTTTTATTGCTTCTTTCTGCAGCTCTCACTAAAATAAGGCTAATTTTCAACTTTGTTCAAATGTGCTGTAACTTTTGTTCTAAATGGCTTTCAAGAGTCTTTCATGGCTTGCCAAGCAGAACTCAGCATGCTACAGTAGTTATATATAGTATTTGCATTGAAATATTAAGCAAATTTTATCATCAGCTTTCAGTGAAGTTTTATTGCTTCTTTCTGCAGCTCTCACTAAAATAAGGCTAATTTTCAACTTTGTTCAAATGTACTGTAACTTTTGTTCTAAATGGCTTTCAAGAGTCTTTTATGGCTTGCCAAGCGGAACTCAGCATGCTACAGTAGTTATATATAGTATTTGCATTGAAATATTAAGCAAATTTTATCATCAGCTTTCAGTGAAGTTTTATTGCTTCTTTCTGCAGCTCTCACTAAAATAAGGCTAATTTTCAACTTTGTTCAAATGTACTGTAACTTTTGTTCTAAATGGCTTTCAAGAGTCTTTTATGGCTTGCCAAGCAGAACTCAGCATGCTACAGTAGTTATATATAGTATTTGCATTGAAATATTAAGCAAATTTTATCATCAGCTTTCAGTGAAGTTTTATTGCTTCTTTCTGCAGCTCTCACTAAAATAAGGCTAATTTTCAACTTTGTTCAAATGTGCTGTAACTTTTGTTCTAAATGGCTTTCAAGAGTCTTTCATGGCTTGCCAAGCAGAACTCAGCATGCTACAGTAGTTATATATAGTATTTGCATTGAAATATTAAGCAAATTTTATCATCAGCTTTCAGTGAAGTCTTATTGCTTCTTTCTGCAGCTCTCACTAAAATAAGGCTAATTTTCAACTTTGTTCAAATGTGCTGTAACTTTTGTTCTAAATGGCTTTCAAGAGTCTTTTATGGCTTGCCAAGCGGAACTCAGCATGCTACAGTAGTTATATATAGTATTTGCATTGAAATATTAAGCAAATTTTATCATCAGCTTTCAGTGAAGTTTTATTGCTTCTTTCTGCAGCTCTCACTAAAATAAGGCTAATTTTCAACTTTGTTCAAATGTGCTGTAACTTTTGTTCTAAATGGCTTTCAAGAGTCTTTCATGGCTTGCCAAGCAGAACTCAGCATGCTACAGTAGTTATATATAGTATTTGCATTGAAATATTAAGCAAATTTTATCATCAGCTTTCAGTGAAGTCTTATTGCTTCTTTCTGCAGCTCTCACTAAAATAAGGCTAATTTTCAACTTTGTTCAAATGTGCTGTAACTTTTGTTCTAAATGGCTTTCAAGAGTCTTTCATGGCTTGCCAAGCAGAACTCAGCATGCTACAGTAGTTATATATAGTATTTGCATTGAAATATTAAGCAAATTTTATCATCAGCTTTCAGTGAAGTCTTATTGCTTCTTTCTGCAGCTCTCACTAAAATAAGGCTAATTTTCAACTTTGTTCAAATGTGCTGTAACTTTTGTTCTAAATGGCTTTCAAGAGTCTTTTATGGCTTGCCAAGCAGAACTCAGCATGCTACAGTAGTTATATATAGTATTTGCATTGAAATATTAAGCAAATTTTATCATCAGCTTTCAGTGAAGTTTTATTGCTTCTTTCTGCAGCTCTCACTAAAATAAGGCTAATTTTCAACTTTGTTCAAATGTGCTGTAACTTTTGTTCTAAATGGCTTTCAAGAGTCTTTCATGGCTTGCCAAGCAGAACTCAGCATGCTACAGTAGTTATATATAGTATTTGCATTGAAATATTAAGCAAATTTTATCATCAGCTTTCAGTGAAGTTTTATTGCTTCTTTCTGCAGCTCTCACTAAAATAAGGCTAATTTTCAACTTTGTTCAAATGTACTGTAACTTTTGTTCTAAATGGCTTTCAAGAGTCTTTTATGGCTTGCCAAGCAGAACTCAGCATGCTACAGTAGTTATATATAGTATTTGCATTGAAATATTAAGCAAATTTTATCATCAGCTTTCAGTGAAGTTTTATTGCTTCTTTCTGCAGCTCTCACTAAAATAAGGCTAATTTTCAACTTTGTTCAAATGTACTGTAACTTTTGTTCTAAATGGCTTTCAAGAGTCTTTTATGGCTTGCCAAGCAGAACTCAGCATGCTACAGTAGTTATATATAGTATTTGCATTGAAATATTAAGCAAATTTTATCATCAGCTTTCAGTGAAGTTTTATTGCTTCTTTCTGCAGCTCTCACTAAAATAAGGCTAATTATCAACTTTGTTCAAATGTACTGTAACTTTTGTTCTAAATGGCTTTCAAGAGTCTTTTATGGCTTGCCAAGCAGAACTCAGCATGCTACAGTAGTTATATATAGTATTTGCATTGAAATATTAAGCAAATTTTATCATCAGCTTTCAGTGAAGTTTTATTGCTTCTTTCTGCAGCTCTCACTAAAATAAGGCTAATTTTCAACTTTGTTCAAATGTACTGTAACTTTTGTTCTAAATGGCTTTCAAGAGTCTTTTATGGCTTGACAAGCAGAACTCAGCATGCTACAGTAGTTATATATAGTATTTGCATTGAAATATTAAGCAAATTTTATCATCAGCTTTCATTGAAGTTTTATTGCTTCTTTCTGCAGCTCTCACTAAAATAAGGCTAATTTTCAACTTTGTTCAAATGTGCTGTAACTTTTGTTCTAAATGGCTTTCAAGAGTCTTTCATGGCTTGCCAAGCAGAACTCAGCATGCTACAGTAGTTATATATAGTATTTGCATTGAAATATTAAGCAAATTTTATCATCAGCTTTCAGTGAAGTTTTATTGCTTCTTTCTGCAGCTCTCACTAAAATAAGGCTAATTTTCAACTTTGTTCAAATGTACTGTAACTTTTGTTCTAAATGGCTTTCAAGAGTCTTTTATGGCTTGCCAAGCGGAACTCAGCATGCTACAGTAGTTATATATAGTATTTGCATTGAAATATTAAGCAAATTTTATCATCAGCTTTCAGTGAAGTTTTATTGCTTCTTTCTGCAGCTCTCACTAAAATAAGGCTAATTTTCAACTTTGTTCAAATGTGCTGTAACTTTTGTTCTAAATGGCTTTCAAGAGTCTTTCATGGCTTGCCAAGCAGAACTCAGCATGCTACAGTAGTTATATATAGTATTTGCATTGAAATATTAAGCAAATTTTATCATCAGCTTTCAGTGAAGTTTTATTGCTTCTTTCTGCAGCTCTCACTAAAATAAGGCTAATTTTCAACTTTGTTCAAATGTGCTGTAACTTTTGTTCTAAATGGCTTTCAAGAGTCTTTCATGGCTTGCCAAGCAGAACTCAGCATGCTACAGTAGTTATATATAGTATTTGCATTGAAATATTAAGCAAATTTTATCATCAGCTTTCAGTGAAGTTTTATTGCTTCTTTCTGCAGCTCTCACTAAAATAAGGCTAATTTTCAACTTTGTTCAAATGTACTGTAACTTTTGTTCTACATGGCTTTCAAGAGTCTTTTATGGCTTGCCAAGCAGAACTCAGCATGCTACAGTAGTTATATATAGTATTTGCATTGAAATATTAAGCAAATTTTATCATCAGCTTTCAGTGAAGTTTTATTGCTTCTTTCTGCAGCTCTCACTAAAATAAGGCTAATTTTCAACTTTGTTCAAATGTGCTGTAACTTTTGTTCTAAATGGCTTTCAAGAGTCTTTCATGGCTTGCCAAGCAGAACTCAGCATGCTACAGTAGTTATATATAGTATTTGCATTGAAATATTAAGCAAATTTTATCATCAGCTTTCAGTGAAGTCTTTCTGCAGCTCTCACTAAAATAAGGCTAATTTTCAACTTTGTTCAAATGTACTGTAACTTTTGTTCTAAATGGCTTTCAAGAGTCTTTTATGGCTTGCCAAGCAGAACTCAGCATGCTACAGTAGTTATATATAGTATTTGCATTGAAATATTAAGCAAATTTTATCATCAGCTTTCAGTGAAGTTTTATTGCTTCTTTCTGCAGCTCTCACTAAAATAAGGCTAATTTTCAACTTTGTTCAAATGTGCTGTAACTTTTGTTCTAAATGGCTTTCAAGAGTCTTTTATGGCTTGCCAAGCAGAACTCAGCATGCTACAGTAGTTATATATAGTATTTGCATTGAAATATTAAGCAAATTTTATCATCAGCTTTCAGTGAAGTTTTATTGCTTCTTTCTGCAGCTCTCACTAAAATAAGGCTAATTTTCTCACTAAAATAAGGCTAATTTTCAACTTTGTTCAAATGTGCTGTAACTTTTGTTCTAAATGGCTTTCAAGAGTCTTTCATGGCTTGCCAAGCAGAACTCAGCATGCTACAGTAGTTATATATAGTATTTGCATTGAAATATTAAGCAAATTTTATCATCAGCTTTCAGTGAAGTTTTATTGCTTCTTTCTGCAGCTCTCACTAAAATAAGGCTAATTTTCAACTTTGTTCAAATGTACTGTAACTTTTGTTCTACATGGCTTTCAAGAGTCTTTTATGGCTTGCCAAGCAGAACTCAGCATGCTACAGTAGTTATATATAGTATTTGCATTGAAATATTAAGCAAATTTTATCATCAGCTTTCAGTGAAGTTTTATTGCTTCTTTCTGCAGCTCTCACTAAAATAAGGCTAATTTTCAACTTTGTTCAAATGTGCTGTAACTTTTGTTCTAAATGGCTTTCAAGAGTCTTTCATGGCTTGCCAAGCAGAACTCAGCATGCTACAGTAGTTATATATAGTATTTGCATTGAAATATTAAGCAAATTTTATCATCAGCTTTCAGTGAAGTTGTATTGCTTCTTTCTGCAGCTCTCACTAAAATAAGGCTAATTTTCAACTTTGTTCAAATGTGCTGTAACTTTTGTTCTAAATGGCTTTCAAGAGTCTTTCATGGCTTGCCAAGCAGAACTCAGCATGCTACAGTAGTTATATATAGTATTTGCATTGAAATATTAAGCAAATTTTATCATCAGCTTTCAGTGAAGTTTTATTGCTTCTTTCTGCAGCTCTCACTAAAATAAGGCTAATTTTCAACTTTGTTCAAATGTACTCTAACTTTTGTTCTAAATGGCTTTCAAGAGTCTTTTATGGCTTGCCAAGCAGAACTCAGCATGCTACAGTATATAGTATTTGCATTGAAATATTAAGCAAATTTTATCATCAGCTTTCAGTGAAGTTTTATTGCTTCTTTCTGCAGCTCTCACTAAAATAAGGCTAATTTTCAACTTTGTTCAAATGTGCTGTAACTTTTGTTCTAAATGGCTTTCAAGAGTCTTTCATGGCTTGCCAAGCAGAACTCAGCATGCTACAGTAGTTATATATAGTATTTGCATTGAAATATTAAGCAAATTTTATCATCAGCTTTCAGTGAAGTCTTTCTGCAGCTCTCACTAAAATAAGGCTAATTTTCAACTTTGTTCAAATGTACTGTAACTTTTGTTCTAAATGGCTTTCAAGAGTCTTTTATGGCTTGCCAAGCAGAACTCAGCATGCTACAGTAGTTATATATAGTATTTGCATTGAAATATTAAGCAAATTTTATCATCAGCTTTCAGTGAAGTTTTATTGCTTCTTTCTGCAGCTCTCACTAAAATAAGGCTAATTTTCAACTTTGTTCAAATGTGCTGTAACTTTTGTTCTAAATGGCTTTCAAGAGTCTTTCATGGCTTGCCAAGCAGAACTCAGCATGCTACAGTAGTTATATATAGTATTTGCATTGAAATATTAAGCAAATTTTATCATCAGCTTTCAGTGAAGTTTTATTGCTTCTTTCTGCAGCTCTCACTAAAATAAGGCTAATTTTCAACTTTGTTCAAATGTGCTGTAACTTTTGTTCTAAATGGCTTTCAAGAGTCTTTCATGGCTTGCCAAGCAGAACTCAGCATGCTACAGTAGTTATATATAGTATTTGCATTGAAATATTAAGCAAATTTTATCATCAGCTTTCAGTGAAGTTTTATTGCTTCTTTCTGCAGCTCTCACTAAAATAAGGCTAATTATCAACTTTGTTCAAATGTACTGTAACTTTTGTTCTAAATGGCTTTCAAGAGTCTTTTATGGCTTGCCAAGCAGAACTCAGCATGCTACAGTAGTTATATATAGTATTTGCATTGAAATATTAAGCAAATTTTATCATCAGCTTTCATTGAAGTTTTATTGCTTCTTTCTGCAGCTCTCACTAAAATAAGGCTAATTTTCAACTTTGTTCAAATGTGCTGTAACTTTTGTTCTAAATGGCTTTCAAGAGTCTTTCATGGCTTGCCAAGCAGAACTCAGCATGCTACAGTAGTTATATATAGTATTTGCATTGAAATATTAAGCAAATTTTATCATCAGCTTTCAGTGAAGTTTTATTGCTTCTTTCTGCAGCTCTCACTAAAAAAGGCTAATTTTCAACTTTGTTCAAATGTGCTGTAACTTTTGTTCTAAATGGCTTTCAAGAGTCTTTCATGGCTTGCCAAGCAGAACTCAGCATGCTACAGTAGTTATATATAGTATTTGCATTGAAATATTAAGCAAATTTTATCATCAGCTTTCAGTGAAGTTTTATTGCTTCTTTCTGCAGCTCTCACTAAAATAAGGCTAATTTGCAACTTTGTTCAAATGTGCTGTAACTTTTGTTCTAAATGGCTTTCAAGAGTCTTTCATGGCTTGCCAAGCAGAACTCAGCATGCTACAGTAGTTATATATAGTATTTGCATTGAAATATTAAGCAAATTTTATCATCAGCTTTCAGTGAAGTTTTATTGCTTCTTTCTGCAGCTCTCACTAAAATAAGGCTAATTTTCAACTTTGTTCAAATGTGCTGTAACTTTTGTTCTAAATGGCTTTCAAGAGACTTTCATGGCTTGCCAAGCAGAACTCAGCATGCTACAGTAGTTATATATAGTATTTGCATTGAAATATTAAGCAAATTTTATCATCAGCTTTCAGTGAAGTTTTATTGCTTCTTTCTGCAGCTCTCACTAAAATAAGGCTAATTTTCAACTTTGTTCAAATGTACTGTAACTTTTGTTCTAAATGGCTTTCAAGAGTCTTTTATGGCTTGCCAAGCAGAACTCAGCATGCTACAGTAGTTATATATAGTATTTGCATTGAAATATTAAGCAAATTTTATCATCAGCTTTCAGTGAAGTTTTATTGCTTCTTTCTGCAGCTCTCACTAAAATAAGGCTAATTTTCAACTTTGTTCAAATGTGCTGTAACTTTTGTTCTAAATGGCTTTCAAGAGTCTTTCATGGCTTGCCAAGCAGAACTCAGCATGCTACAGTAGTTATATATAGTATTTGCATTGAAATATTAAGCAAATTTTATCATCAGCTTTCAGTGAAGTTGTATTGCTTCTTTCTGCAGCTCTCACTAAAATAAGGCTAATTTTCAACTTTGTTCAAATGTGCTGTAACTTTTGTTCTAAATGGCTTTCAAGAGTCTTTCATGGCTTGCCAAGCAGAACTCAGCATGCTACAGTAGTTATATATAGTATTTGCATTGAAATATTAAGCAAATTTTATCATCAGCTTTCAGTGAAGTTTTATTGCTTCTTTCTGCAGCTCTCACTAAAATAAGGCTAATTTTCAACTTTGTTCAAATGTACTCTAACTTTTGTTCTAAATGGCTTTCAAGAGTCTTTTATGGCTTGCCAAGCAGAACTCAGCATGCTACAGTAGTTATATATAGTATTTGCATTGAAATATTAAGCAAATTTTATCATCAGCTTTCAGTGAAGTTTTATTGCTTCTTTCTGCAGCTCTCACTAAAATAAGGCTAATTTTCAACTTTGTTCAAATGTACTGTAACTTTTGTTCTAAATGGCTTTCAAGAGTCTTTTATGGCTTGCCAAGCAGAACTCAGCATGCTACAGTATATAGTATTTGCATTGAAATATTAAGCAAATTTTATCATCAGCTTTCAGTGAAGTTTTATTGCTTCTTTCTGCAGCTCTCACTAAAATAAGGCTAATTTTCAACTTTGTTCAAATGTGCTGTAACTTTTGTTCTAAATGGCTTTCAAGAGTCTTTCATGGCTTGCCAAGCAGAACTCAGCATGCTACAGTAGTTATATATAGTATTTGCATTGAAATATTAAGCAAATTTTATCATCAGCTTTCAGTGAAGTTTTATTGCTTCTTTCTGCAGCTCTCACTAAAATAAGGCTAATTTTCAACTTTGTTCAAATGTACTGTAACTTTTGTTCTAAATGGCTTTCAAGAGTCTTTTATGTCTTGCCAAGCAGAACTCAGCATGCTACAGTAGTTATATATAGTATTTGCATTGAAATATTAAGCAAATTTTATCATCAGCTTTCAGTGAAGTTTTATTGCTTCTTTCTGCAGCTCTCACTAAAATAAGGCTAATTTTCAACTTTGTTCAAATGTGCTGTAACTTTTGTTCTAAATGGCTTTCAAGAGTCTTTCATGGCTTGCCAAGCAGAACTCAGCATGCTACAGTAGTTATATATAGTATTTGCATTGAAATATTAAGCAAATTTTATCATCAGCTTTCAGTGAAGTTTTATTGCTTCTTTCTGCAGCTCTCACTAAAATAAGGCTAATTTTCAACTTTGTTCAAATGTGCTGTAACTTTTGTTCTAAATGGCTTTCAAGAGTCTTTCATGGCTTGCCAAGCAGAACTCAGCATGCTACAGTAGTTATATATAGTATTTGCATTGAAATATTAAGCAAATTTTATCATCAGCTTTCAGTGAAGTTTTATTGCTTCTTTCTGCAGCTCTCACTAAAATAAGGCTAATTTTCAACTTTGTTCAAATGTACTGTAACTTTTGTTCTACATGGCTTTCAAGAGTCTTTTATGGCTTGCCAAGCAGAACTCAGCATGCTACAGTAGTTATATATAGTATTTGCATTGAAATATTAAGCAAATTTTATCATCAGCTTTCAGTGAAGTTTTATTGCTTCTTTCTGCAGCTCTCACTAAAATAAGGCTAATTTTCAACTTTGTTCAAATGTGCTGTAACTTTTGTTCTAAATGGCTTTCAAGAGTCTTTCATGGCTTGCCAAGCAGAACTCAGCATGCTACAGTAGTTATATATAGTATTTGCATTGAAATATTAAGCAAATTTTATCATCAGCTTTCAGTGAAGTCTTTCTGCAGCTCTCACTAAAATAAGGCTAATTTTCAACTTTGTTCAAATGTACTGTAACTTTTGTTCTAAATGGCTTTCAAGAGTCTTTCATGGCTTGCCAAGCAGAACTCAGCATGCTACAGTAGTTATATATAGTATTTGCATTGAAATATTAAGCAAATTTTATCATCAGCTTTCAGTGAAGTTGTATTGCTTCTTTCTGCAGCTCTCACTAAAATAAGGCTAATTTTCAACTTTGTTCAAATGTGCTGTAACTTTTGTTCTAAATGGCTTTCAAGAGTCTTTCATGGCTTGCCAAGCAGAACTCAGCATGCTACAGTAGTTATATATAGTATTTGCATTGAAATATTAAGCAAATTTTATCATCAGCTTTCAGTGAAGTTTTATTGCTTCTTTCTGCAGCTCTCACTAAAATAAGGCTAATTTTCAACTTTGTTCAAATGTACTCTAACTTTTGTTCTAAATGGCTTTCAAGAGTCTTTTATGGCTTGCCAAGCAGAACTCAGCATGCTACAGTAGTTATATATAGTATTTGCATTGAAATATTAAGCAAATTTTATCATCAGCTTTCAGTGAAGTTTTATTGCTTCTTTCTGCAGCTCTCACTAAAATAAGGCTAATTTTCAACTTTGTTCAAATGTACTGTAACTTTTGTTCTAAATGGCTTTCAAGAGTCTTTTATGGCTTGCCAAGCAGAACTCAGCATGCTACAGTATATAGTATTTGCATTGAAATATTAAGCAAATTTTATCATCAGCTTTCAGTGAAGTTTTATTGCTTCTTTCTGCAGCTCTCACTAAAATAAGGCTAATTTTCAACTTTGTTCAAATGTACTGTAACTTTTGTTCTAAATGGCTTTCAAGAGTCTTTTATGGCTTGCCAAGCAGAACTCAGCATGCTACAGTAGTTATATATAGTATTTGCATTGAAATATTAAGCAAATTTTATCATCAGCTTTCAGTGAAGTTTTATTGCTTCTTTCTGCAGCTCTCACTAAAATAAGGCTAATTTTCAACTTTGTTCAAATGTACTGTAACTTTTGTTCTAAATGGCTTTCAAGAGTCTTTTATGGCTTGCCAAGCAGAACTCAGCATGCTACAGTAGTTATATATAGTATTTGCATTGAAATATTAAGCAAATTTTATCATCAGCTTTCA
Organism: Hyperoplus immaculatus; assembly: GCA_949357725.1. Lineage (NCBI taxonomy): Eukaryota > Metazoa > Chordata > Actinopteri > Uranoscopiformes > Ammodytidae > Hyperoplus > Hyperoplus immaculatus. The sequence goes on from CASHTC010000628.1 coordinate 24,253, forward strand.
GTGAAGTTTTATTGCTTCTTTCTGCAGCTCTCACTAAAATAAGGCTAATTTTCAACTTTGTTCAAATGTGCTGTAACTTTTGTTCTAAATGGCTTTCAAGAGTCTTTCATGGCTTGCCAAGCAGAACTCAGCATGCTACAGTAGTTATATATAGTATTTGCATTGAAATATTAAGCAAATTTTATCATCAGCTTTCAGTGAAGTTTTATTGCTTCTTTCTGCAGCTCTCACTAAAATAAGGCTAATTTTCAACTTTGTTCAAATGTGCTGTAACTTTTGTTCTAAATGGCTTTCAAGAGTCTTTCATGGCTTGCCAAGCAGAACTCAGCATGCTACAGTAGTTATATATAGTATTTGCATTGAAATATTAAGCAAATTTTATCATCAGCTTTCAGTGAAGTCTTTCTGCAGCTCTCACTAAAATAAGGCTAATTTTCAACTTTGTTCAAATGTACTGTAACTTTTGTTCTAAATGGCTTTCAAGAGTCTTTCATGGCTTGCCAAGCAGAACTCAGCATGCTACAGTAGTTATATATAGTATTTGCATTGAAATATTAAGCAAATTTTATCATCAGCTTTCAGTGAAGTTGTATTGCTTCTTTCTGCAGCTCTCACTAAAATAAGGCTAATTTTCAACTTTGTTCAAATGTGCTGTAACTTTTGTTCTAAATGGCTTTCAAGAGTCTTTCATGGCTTGCCAAGCAGAACTCAGCATGCTACAGTAGTTATATATAGTATTTGCATTGAAATATTAAGCAAATTTTATCATCAGCTTTCAGTGAAGTTTTATTGCTTCTTTCTGCAGCTCTCACTAAAATAAGGCTAATTTTCAACTTTGTTCAAATGTACTCTAACTTTTGTTCTAAATGGCTTTCAAGAGTCTTTTATGGCTTGCCAAGCAGAACTCAGCATGCTACAGTAGTTATATATAGTATTTGCATTGAAATATTAAGCAAATTTTATCATCAGCTTTCAGTGAAGTTTTATTGCTTCTTTCTGCAGCTCTCACTAAAATAAGGCTAATTTTCAACTTTGTTCAAATGTACTGTAACTTTTGTTCTAAATGGCTTTCAAGAGTCTTTTATGGCTTGCCAAGCAGAACTCAGCATGCTACAGTATATAGTATTTGCATTGAAATATTAAGCAAATTTTATCATCAGCTTTCAGTGAAGTTTTATTGCTTCTTTCTGCAGCTCTCACTAAAATAAGGCTAATTTTCAACTTTGTTCAAATGTACTGTAACTTTTGTTCTAAATGGCTTTCAAGAGTCTTTTATGGCTTGCCAAGCAGAACTCAGCATGCTACAGTAGTTATATATAGTATTTGCATTGAAATATTAAGCAAATTTTATCATCAGCTTTCAGTGAAGTTTTATTGCTTCTTTCTGCAGCTCTCACTAAAATAAGGCTAATTTTCAACTTTGTTCAAATGTACTGTAACTTTTGTTCTAAATGGCTTTCAAGAGTCTTTTATGGCTTGCCAAGCAGAACTCAGCATGCTACAGTAGTTATATATAGTATTTGCATTGAAATATTAAGCAAATTTTATCATCAGCTTTCAGTGAAGTTTTATTGCTTCTTTCTGCAGCTCTCACTAAAATAAGGCTAATTTTCAACTTTGTTCAAATGTGCTGTAACTTTTGTTCTAAATGGCTTTCAAGAGTCTTTCATGGATTGCCAAGCAGAACTCAGCATGCTACAGTAGTTATATATAGTATTTGCATTGAAATATTAAGCAAATTTTATCATCAGCTTTCAGTGAAGTTTTATTGCTTCTTTCTGCAGCACTCACTAAAATAAGGCTAATTTTCAACTTTGTTCAAATGTGCTGTAACTTTTGTTCTAAATGGCTTTCAAGAGTCTTTCATGGCTTGCCAAGCAGAACTCAGCATGCTACAGTAGTTATATATAGTATTTGCATTGAAATATTAAGCAAATTTTATCATCAGCTTTCAGTGAAGTTTCATTGCTTCTTTCTGCAGCTCTCACTAAAATAAGGCTAATTTTCAACTTTGTTCAAATGTACTGTAACTTTTGTTCTAAATGGCTTTCAAGAGTCTTTTATGGCTTGCCAAGCGGAACTCAGCATGCTACAGTAGTTATATATAGTATTTGCATTGAAATATTAAGCAAATTTTATCATCAGCTTTCAGTGAAGTTTTATTGCTTCTTTCTGCAGCTCTCACTAAAATAAGGCTAATTTTCAACTTTGTTCAAATGTACTGTAACTTTTGTTCTAAATGGCTTTCAAGAGTCTTTTATGGCTTGCCAAGCAGAACTCAGCATGCTACAGTAGTTATATATAGTATTTGCATTGAAATATTAAGCAAATTTTATCATCAGCTTTCAGTGAAGTTTTATTGCTTCTTTCTGCAGCTCTCACTAAAATAAGGCTAATTTTCAACTTTGTTCAAATGTGCTGTAACTTTTGTTCTAAATGGCTTTCAAGAGTCTTTCATGGCTTGCCAAGCAGAACTCAGCATGCTACAGTAGTTATATATAGTATTTGCATTGAAATATTAAGCAAATTTTATCATCAGCTTTCAGTGAAGTTTTATTGCTTCTTTCTGCAGCTCTCACTAAAATAAGGCTAATTATCAACTTTGTTCAAATGTACTGTAACTTTTGTTCTAAATGGCTTTCAAGAGTCTTTTATGGCTTGCCAAGCAGAACTCAGCATGCTACAGTAGTTATATATAGTATTTGCATTGAAATATTAAGCAAATTTTATCATCAGCTTTCATTGAAGTTTTATTGCTTCTTTCTGCAGCTCTCACTAAAATAAGGCTAATTTTCAACTTTGTTCAAATGTACTGTAACTTTTGTTCTAAATGGCTTTCAAGAGTCTTTTATGGCTTGCCAAGCAGAACTCAGCATGCTACAGTAGTTATATATAGTATTTGCATTGAAATATTAAGCAAATTTTATCATCAGCTTTCAGTGAAGTTTTATTGCTTCTTTCTGCAGCTCTCACTAAAATAAGGCTAATTTTCAACTTTGTTCAAATGTACTGTAACTTTTGTTCTAAATGGCTTTCAAGAGTCTTTTATGGCTTGCCAAGCAGAACTCAGCATGCTACAGTAGTTATATATAGTATTTGCATTGAAATATTAAGCAAATTTTATCATCAGCTTTCAGTGAAGTTTTATTGCTTCTTTCTGCAGCTCTCACTAAAATAAGGCTAATTTTCAACTTTGTTCAAATGTGCTGTAACTTTTGTTCTAAATGGCTTTCAAGAGTCTTTCATGGCTTGCCAAGCAGAACTCAGCATGCTACAGTAGTTATATATAGTATTTGCATTGAAATATTAAGCAAATTTTATCATCAGCTTTCAGTGAAGTTTTATTGCTTCTTTCTGCAGCACTCACTAAAATAAGGCTAATTTTCAACTTTGTTCAAATGTGCTGTAACTTTTGTTCTAAATGGCTTTCAAGAGTCTTTCATGGCTTGCCAAGCAGAACTCAGCATGCTACAGTAGTTATATATAGTATTTGCATTGAAATATTAAGCAAATTTTATCATCAGCTTTCAGTGAAGTTTCATTGCTTCTTTCTGCAGCTCTCACTAAAATAAGGCTAATTTTCAACTTTGTTCAAATGTACTGTAACTTTTGTTCTAAATGGCTTTCAAGAGTCTTTTATGGCTTGCCAAGCGGAACTCAGCATGCTACAGTAGTTATATATAGTATTTGCATTGAAATATTAAGCAAATTTTATCATCAGCTTTCAGTGAAGTTTTATTGCTTCTTTCTGCAGCTCTCACTAAAATAAGGCTAATTTTCAACTTTGTTCAAATGTGCTGTAACTTTTGTTCTAAATGGCTTTCAAGAGTCTTTCATGGCTTGCCAAGCAGAACTCAGCATGCTACAGTAGTTATATATAGTATTTGCATTGAAATATTAAGCAAATTTTATCATCAGCTTTCAGTGAAGTCTTTCTGCAGCTCTCACTAAAATAAGGCTAATTTTCAACTTTGTTCAAATGTACTGTAACTTTTGTTCTAAATGGCTTTCAAGAGTCTTTCATGGCTTGCCAAGCAGAACTCAGCATGCTACAGTAGTTATATATAGTATTTGCATTGAAATATTAAGCAAATTTTATCATCAGCTTTCAGTGAAGTTGTATTGCTTCTTTCTGCAGCTCTCACTAAAATAAGGCTAATTTTCAACTTTGTTCAAATGTGCTGTAACTTTTGTTCTAAATGGCTTTCAAGAGTCTTTCATGGCTTGCCAAGCAGAACTCAGCATGCTACAGTAGTTATATATAGTATTTGCATTGAAATATTAAGCAAATTTTATCATCAGCTTTCAGTGAAGTTTTATTGCTTCTTTCTGCAGCTCTCACTAAAATAAGGCTAATTTTCAACTTTGTTCAAATGTACTCTAACTTTTGTTCTAAATGGCTTTCAAGAGTCTTTTATGGCTTGCCAAGCAGAACTCAGCATGCTACAGTAGTTATATATAGTATTTGCATTGAAATATTAAGCAAATTTTATCATCAGCTTTCAGTGAAGTTTTATTGCTTCTTTCTGCAGCTCTCACTAAAATAAGGCTAATTTTCAACTTTGTTCAAATGTACTGTAACTTTTGTTCTAAATGGCTTTCAAGAGTCTTTTATGGCTTGCCAAGCAGAACTCAGCATGCTACAGTATATAGTATTTGCATTGAAATATTAAGCAAATTTTATCATCAGCTTTCAGTGAAGTTTTATTGCTTCTTTCTGCAGCTCTCACTAAAATAAGGCTAATTTTCAACTTTGTTCAAATGTACTGTAACTTTTGTTCTAAATGGCTTTCAAGAGTCTTTTATGGCTTGCCAAGCAGAACTCAGCATGCTACAGTAGTTATATATAGTATTTGCATTGAAATATTAAGCAAATTTTATCATCAGCTTTCAGTGAAGTTTTATTGCTTCTTTCTGCAGCTCTCACTAAAATAAGGCTAATTTTCAACTTTGTTCAAATGTACTGTAACTTTTGTTCTAAATGGCTTTCAAGAGTCTTTTATGGCTTGCCAAGCAGAACTCAGCATGCTACAGTAGTTATATATAGTATTTGCATTGAAATATTAAGCAAATTTTATCATCAGCTTTCAGTGAAGTTTTATTGCTTCTTTCTGCAGCTCTCACTAAAATAAGGCTAATTTTCAACTTTGTTCAAATGTGCTGTAACTTTTGTTCTAAATGGCTTTCAAGAGTCTTTCATGGCTTGCCAAGCAGAACTCAGCATGCTACAGTAGTTATATATAGTATTTGCATTGAAATATTAAGCAAATTTTATCATCAGCTTTCAGTGAAGTTTTATTGCTTCTTTCTGCAGCACTCACTAAAATAAGGCTAATTTTCAACTTTGTTCAAATGTGCTGTAACTTTTGTTCTAAATGGCTTTCAAGAGTCTTTCATGGCTTGCCAAGCAGAACTCAGCATGCTACAGTAGTTATATATAGTATTTGCATTGAAATATTAAGCAAATTTTATCATCAGCTTTCAGTGAAGTTTCATTGCTTCTTTCTGCAGCTCTCACTAAAATAAGGCTAATTTTCAACTTTGTTCAAATGTACTGTAACTTTTGTTCTAAATGGCTTTCAAGAGTCTTTTATGGCTTGCCAAGCGGAACTCAGCATGCTACAGTAGTTATATATAGTATTTGCATTGAAATATTAAGCAAATTTTATCATCAGCTTTCAGTGAAGTTTTATTGCTTCTTTCTGCAGCTCTCACTAAAATAAGGCTAATTTTCAACTTTGTTCAAATGTACTGTAACTTTTGTTCTAAATGGCTTTCAAGAGTCTTTTATGGCTTGCCAAGCAGAACTCAGCATGCTACAGTAGTTATATATAGTATTTGCATTGAAATATTAAGCAAATTTTATCATCAGCTTTCAGTGAAGTTTTATTGCTTCTTTCTGCAGCTCTCACTAAAATAAGGCTAATTTTCAACTTTGTTCAAATGTACTCTAACTTTTGTTCTAAATGGCTTTCAAGAGTCTTTTATGGCTTGCCAAGCAGAACTCAGCATGCTACAGTAGTTATATATAGTATTTGCATTGAAATATTAAGCAAATTTTATCATCAGCTTTCAGTGAAGTTTTATTGCTTCTTTCTGCAGCTCTCACTAAAATAAGGCTAATTTTCAACTTTGTTCAAATGTACTGTAACTTTTGTTCTAAATGGCTTTCAAGAGTCTTTTATGGCTTGCCAAGCAGAACTCAGCATGCTACAGTATATAGTATTTGCATTGAAATATTAAGCAAATTTTATCATCAGCTTTCAGTGAAGTTTTATTGCTTCTTTCTGCAGCTCTCACTAAAATAAGGCTAATTTTCAACTTTGTTCAAATGTACTGTAACTTTTGTTCTAAATGGCTTTCAAGAGTCTTTTATGGCTTGCCAAGCAGAACTCAGCATGCTACAGTAGTTATATATAGTATTTGCATTGAAATATTAAGCAAATTTTATCATCAGCTTTCAGTGAAGTTTTATTGCTTCTTTCTGCAGCTCTCACTAAAATAAGGCTAATTTTCAACTTTGTTCAAATGTACTGTAACTTTTGTTCTAAATGGCTTTCAAGAGTCTTTTATGGCTTGCCAAGCAGAACTCAGCATGCTACAGTAGTTATATATAGTATTTGCATTGAAATATTAAGCAAATTTTATCATCAGCTTTCAGTGAAGTTTTATTGCTTCTTTCTGCAGCTCTCACTAAAATAAGGCTAATTTTCAACTTTGTTCAAATGTGCTGTAACTTTTGTTCTAAATGGCTTTCAAGAGTCTTTCATGGATTGCCAAGCAGAACTCAGCATGCTACAGTAGTTATATATAGTATTTGCATTGAAATATTAAGCAAATTTTATCATCAGCTTTCAGTGAAGTTTTATTGCTTCTTTCTGCAGCACTCACTAAAATAAGGCTAATTTTCAACTTTGTTCAAATGTGCTGTAACTTTTGTTCTAAATGGCTTTCAAGAGTCTTTCATGGCTTGCCAAGCAGAACTCAGCATGCTACAGTAGTTATATATAGTATTTGCATTGAAATATTAAGCAAATTTTATCATCAGCTTTCAGTGAAGTTTCATTGCTTCTTTCTGCAGCTCTCACTAAAATAAGGCTAATTTTCAACTTTGTTCAAATGTACTGTAACTTTTGTTCTAAATGGCTTTCAAGAGTCTTTTATGGCTTGCCAAGCGGAACTCAGCATGCTACAGTAGTTATATATAGTATTTGCATTGAAATATTAAGCAAATTTTATCATCAGCTTTCAGTGAAGTTTTATTGCTTCTTTCTGCAGCTCTCACTAAAATAAGGCTAATTTTCAACTTTGTTCAAATGTACTGTAACTTTTGTTCTAAATGGCTTTCAAGAGTCTTTTATGGCTTGCCAAGCAGAACTCAGCATGCTACAGTAGTTATATATAGTATTTGCATTGAAATATTAAGCAAATTTTATCATCAGCTTTCAGTGAAGTTTTATTGCTTCTTTCTGCAGCTCTCACTAAAATAAGGCTAATTTTCAACTTTGTTCAAATGTGCTGTAACTTTTGTTCTAAATGGCTTTCAAGAGTCTTTCATGGCTTGCCAAGCAGAACTCAGCATGCTACAGTAGTTATATATAGTATTTGCATTGAAATATTAAGCAAATTTTATCATCAGCTTTCAGTGAAGTTTTATTGCTTCTTTCTGCAGCTCTCACTAAAATAAGGCTAATTATCAACTTTGTTCAAATGTACTGTAACTTTTGTTCTAAATGGCTTTCAAGAGTCTTTTATGGCTTGCCAAGCAGAACTCAGCATGCTACAGTAGTTATATATAGTATTTGCATTGAAATATTAAGCAAATTTTATCATCAGCTTTCATTGAAGTTTTATTGCTTCTTTCTGCAGCTCTCACTAAAATAAGGCTAATTTTCAACTTTGTTCAAATGTACTGTAACTTTTGTTCTAAATGGCTTTCAAGAGTCTTTTATGGCTTGCCAAGCAGAACTCAGCATGCTACAGTAGTTATATATAGTATTTGCATTGAAATATTAAGCAAATTTTATCATCAGCTTTCAGTGAAGTTTTATTGCTTCTTTCTGCAGCTCTCACTAAAATAAGGCTAATTTTCAACTTTGTTCAAATGTACTGTAACTTTTGTTCTAAATGGCTTTCAAGAGTCTTTTATGGCTTGCCAAGCAGAACTCAGCATGCTACAGTAGTTATATATAGTATTTGCATTGAAATATTAAGCAAATTTTATCATCAGCTTTCAGTGAAGTTTTATTGCTTCTTTCTGCAGCTCTCACTAAAATAAGGCTAATTTTCAACTTTGTTCAAATGTGCTGTAACTTTTGTTCTAAATGGCTTTCAAGAGTCTTTCATGGCTTGCCAAGCAGAACTCAGCATGCTACAGTAGTTATATATAGTATTTGCATTGAAATATTAAGCAAATTTTATCATCAGCTTTCAGTGAAGTTTTATTGCTTCTTTCTGCAGCACTCACTAAAATAAGGCTAATTTTCAACTTTGTTCAAATGTGCTGTAACTTTTGTTCTAAATGGCTTTCAAGAGTCTTTCATGGCTTGCCAAGCAGAACTCAGCATGCTACAGTAGTTATATATAGTATTTGCATTGAAATATTAAGCAAATTTTATCATCAGCTTTCAGTGAAGTTTCATTGCTTCTTTCTGCAGCTCTCACTAAAATAAGGCTAATTTTCAACTTTGTTCAAATGTACTGTAACTTTTGTTCTAAATGGCTTTCAAGAGTCTTTTATGGCTTGCCAAGCGGAACTCAGCATGCTACAGTAGTTATATATAGTATTTGCATTGAAATATTAAGCAAATTTTATCATCAGCTTTCAGTGAAGTTTTATTGCTTCTTTCTGCAGCTCTCACTAAAATAAGGCTAATTTTCAACTTTGTTCAAATGTGCTGTAACTTTTGTTCTAAATGGCTTTCAAGAGTCTTTCATGGCTTGCCAAGCAGAACTCAGCATGCTACAGTAGTTATATATAGTATTTGCATTGAAATATTAAGCAAATTTTATCATCAGCTTTCAGTGAAGTCTTTCTGCAGCTCTCACTAAAATAAGGCTAATTTTCAACTTTGTTCAAATGTACTGTAACTTTTGTTCTAAATGGCTTTCAAGAGTCTTTCATGGCTTGCCAAGCAGAACTCAGCATGCTACAGTAGTTATATATAGTATTTGCATTGAAATATTAAGCAAATTTTATCATCAGCTTTCAGTGAAGTTGTATTGCTTCTTTCTGCAGCTCTCACTAAAATAAGGCTAATTTTCAACTTTGTTCAAATGTGCTGTAACTTTTGTTCTAAATGGCTTTCAAGAGTCTTTCATGGCTTGCCAAGCAGAACTCAGCATGCTACAGTAGTTATATATAGTATTTGCATTGAAATATTAAGCAAATTTTATCATCAGCTTTCAGTGAAGTTTTATTGCTTCTTTCTGCAGCTCTCACTAAAATAAGGCTAATTTTCAACTTTGTTCAAATGTACTCTAACTTTTGTTCTAAATGGCTTTCAAGAGTCTTTTATGGCTTGCCAAGCAGAACTCAGCATGCTACAGTAGTTATATATAGTATTTGCATTGAAATATTAAGCAAATTTTATCATCAGCTTTCAGTGAAGTTTTATTGCTTCTTTCTGCAGCTCTCACTAAAATAAGGCTAATTTTCAACTTTGTTCAAATGTACTGTAACTTTTGTTCTAAATGGCTTTCAAGAGTCTTTTATGGCTTGCCAAGCAGAACTCAGCATGCTACAGTATATAGTATTTGCATTGAAATATTAAGCAAATTTTATCATCAGCTTTCAGTGAAGTTTTATTGCTTCTTTCTGCAGCTCTCACTAAAATAAGGCTAATTTTCAACTTTGTTCAAATGTACTGTAACTTTTGTTCTAAATGGCTTTCAAGAGTCTTTTATGGCTTGCCAAGCAGAACTCAGCATGCTACAGTAGTTATATATAGTATTTGCATTGAAATATTAAGCAAATTTTATCATCAGCTTTCAGTGAAGTTTTATTGCTTCTTTCTGCAGCTCTCACTAAAATAAGGCTAATTTTCAACTTTGTTCAAATGTACTGTAACTTTTGTTCTAAATGGCTTTCAAGAGTCTTTTATGGCTTGCCAAGCAGAACTCAGCATGCTACAGTAGTTATATATAGTATTTGCATTGAAATATTAAGCAAATTTTATCATCAGCTTTCAGTGAAGTTTTATTGCTTCTTTCTGCAGCTCTCACTAAAATAAGGCTAATTTTCAACTTTGTTCAAATGTGCTGTAACTTTTGTTCTAAATGGCTTTCAAGAGTCTTTCATGGCTTGCCAAGCAGAACTCAGCATGCTACAGTAGTTATATATAGTATTTGCATTGAAATATTAAGCAAATTTTATCATCAGCTTTCAGTGAAGTTTTATTGCTTCTTTCTGCAGCACTCACTAAAATAAGGCTAATTTTCAACTTTGTTCAAATGTGCTGTAACTTTTGTTCTAAATGGCTTTCAAGAGTCTTTCATGGCTTGCCAAGCAGAACTCAGCATGCTACAGTAGTTATATATAGTATTTGCATTGAAATATTAAGCAAATTTTATCATCAGCTTTCAGTGAAGTTTCATTGCTTCTTTCTGCAGCTCTCACTAAAATAAGGCTAATTTTCAACTTTGTTCAAATGTACTGTAACTTTTGTTCTAAATGGCTTTCAAGAGTCTTTTATGGCTTGCCAAGCGGAACTCAGCATGCTACAGTAGTTATATATAGTATTTGCATTGAAATATTAAGCAAATTTTATCATCAGCTTTCAGTGAAGTTTTATTGCTTCTTTCTGCAGCTCTCACTAAAATAAGGCTAATTTTCAACTTTGTTCAAATGTACTGTAACTTTTGTTCTAAATGGCTTTCAAGAGTCTTTTATGGCTTGCCAAGCAGAACTCAGCATGCTACAGTAGTTATATATAGTATTTGCATTGAAATATTAAGCAAATTTTATCATCAGCTTTCAGTGAAGTTTTATTGCTTCTTTCTGCAGCTCTCACTAAAATAAGGCTAATTTTCAACTTTGTTCAAATGTGCTGTAACTTTTGTTCTAAATGGCTTTCAAGAGTCTTTCATGGCTTGCCAAGCAGAACTCAGCATGCTACAGTAGTTATATATAGTATTTGCATTGAAATATTAAGCAAATTTTATCATCAGCTTTCAGTGAAGTTTTATTGCTTCTTTCTGCAGCTCTCACTAAAATAAGGCTAATTATCAACTTTGTTCAAATGTACTGTAACTTTTGTTCTAAATGGCTTTCAAGAGTCTTTTATGGCTTGCCAAGCAGAACTCAGCATGCTACAGTAGTTATATATAGTATTTGCATTGAAATATTAAGCAAATTTTATCATCAGCTTTCATTGAAGTTTTATTGCTTCTTTCTGCAGCTCTCACTAAAATAAGGCTAATTTTCAACTTTGTTCAAATGTACTGTAACTTTTGTTCTAAATGGCTTTCAAGAGTCTTTTATGGCTTGCCAAGCAGAACTCAGCATGCTACAGTAGTTATATATAGTATTTGCATTGAAATATTAAGCAAATTTTATCATCAGCTTTCAGTGAAGTTTTATTGCTTCTTTCTGCAGCTCTCACTAAAATAAGGCTAATTTTCAACTTTGTTCAAATGTACTGTAACTTTTGTTCTAAATGGCTTTCAAGAGTCTTTTATGGCTTGCCAAGCAGAACTCAGCATGCTACAGTAGTTATATATAGTATTTGCATTGAAATATTAAGCAAATTTTATCATCAGCTTTCAGTGAAGTTTTATTGCTTCTTTCTGCAGCTCTCACTAAAATAAGGCTAATTTTCAACTTTGTTCAAATGTGCTGTAACTTTTGTTCTAAATGGCTTTCAAGAGTCTTTCATGGCTTGCCAAGCAGAACTCAGCATGCTACAGTAGTTATATATAGTATTTGCATTGAAATATTAAGCAAATTTTATCATCAGCTTTCAGTGAAGTTTTATTGCTTCTTTCTGCAGCACTCACTAAAATAAGGCTAATTTTCAACTTTGTTCAAATGTGCTGTAACTTTTGTTCTAAATGGCTTTCAAGAGTCTTTCATGGCTTGCCAAGCAGAACTCAGCATGCTACAGTAGTTATATATAGTATTTGCATTGAAATATTAAGCAAATTTTATCATCAGCTTTCAGTGAAGTTTCATTGCTTCTTTCTGCAGCTCTCACTAAAATAAGGCTAATTTTCAACTTTGTTCAAATGTACTGTAACTTTTGTTCTAAATGGCTTTCAAGAGTCTTTTATGGCTTGCCAAGCGGAACTCAGCATGCTACAGTAGTTATATATAGTATTTGCATTGAAATATTAAGCAAATTTTATCATCAGCTTTCAGTGAAGTTTTATTGCTTCTTTCTGCAGCTCTCACTAAAATAAGGCTAATTTTCAACTTTGTTCAAATGTACTGTAACTTTTGTTCTAAATGGCTTTCAAGAGTCTTTTATGGCTTGCCAAGCAGAACTCAGCATGCTACAGTAGTTATATATAGTATTTGCATTGAAATATTAAGCAAATTTTATCATCAGCTTTCAGTGAAGTTTTATTGCTTCTTTCTGCAGCTCTCACTAAAATAAGGCTAATTTTCAACTTTGTTCAAATGTGCTGTAACTTTTGTTCTAAATGGCTTTCAAGAGTCTTTCATGGCTTGCCAAGCAGAACTCAGCATGCTACAGTAGTTATATATAGTATTTGCATTGAAATATTAAGCAAATTTTATCATCAGCTTTCAGTGAAGTTTTATTGCTTCTTTCTGCAGCTCTCACTAAAATAAGGCTAATTTTCAACTTTGTTCAAATGTACTGTAACTTTTGTTCTAAATGGCTTTCAAGAGTCTTTTATGTCTTGCCAAGCAGAACTCAGCATGCTACAGTAGTTATATATAGTATTTGCATTGAAATATTAAGCAAATTTTATCATCAGCTTTCAGTGAAGTTTTATTGCTTCTTTCTGCAGCTCTCACTAAAATAAGGCTAATTTTCAACTTTGTTCAAATGTGCTGTAACTTTTGTTCTAAATGGCTTTCAAGAGTCTTTCATGGCTTGCCAAGCAGAACTCAGCATGCTACAGTAGTTATATATAGTATTTGCATTGAAATATTAAGCAAATTTTATCATCAGCTTTCAGTGAAGTTTTATTGCTTCTTTCTGCAGCTCTCACTAAAATAAGGCCAAATGTACTGTAACTTTTGTTCTAAATGGCTTTCAAGAGTCTTTCATGGCTTGCCAAGCAGAACTCAGCATGCTACAGTAGTTATATATAGTATTTGCATTGAAATATTAAGCAAATTTTATCATCAGCTTTCAGTGAAGTTTTATTGCTTCTTTCTGCAGCTCTCACTAAAATAAGGCTAATTTTCAACTTTGTTCAAATGTACTGTAACTTTTGTTCTACATGGCTTTCAAGAGTCTTTTATGGCTTGCCAAGCAGAACTCAGCATGCTACAGTAGTTATATATAGTATTTGCATTGAAATATTAAGCAAATTTTATCATCAGCTTTCAGTGAAGTTTTATTGCTTCTTTCTGCAGCTCTCACTAAAATAAGGCTAATTTTCAACTTTGTTCAAATGTGCTGTAACTTTTGTTCTAAATGGCTTTCAAGAGTCTTTCATGGCTTGCCAAGCAGAACTCAGCATGCTACAGTAGTTATATATAGTATTTGCATTGAAATATTAAGCAAATTTTATCATCAGCTTTCAGTGAAGTCTTTCTGCAGCTCTCACTAAAATAAGGCTAATTTTCAACTTTGTTCAAATGTACTGTAACTTTTGTTCTAAATGGCTTTCAAGAGTCTTTTATGGCTTGCCAAGCAGAACTCAGCATGCTACAGTAGTTATATATAGTATTTGCATTGAAATATTAAGCAAATTTTATCATCAGCTTTCAGTGAAGTTTTATTGCTTCTTTCTGCAGCTCTCACTAAAATAAGGCTAATTTTCAACTTTGTTCAAATGTGCTGTAACTTTTGTTCTAAATGGCTTTCAAGAGTCTTTCATGGCTTGCCAAGCAGAACTCAGCATGCTACAGTAGTTATATATAGTATTTGCATTGAAATATTAAGCAAATTTTATCATCAGCTTTCAGTGAAGTTTTATTGCTTCTTTCTGCAGCTCTCACTAAAATAAGGCTAATTTTCAACTTTGTTCAAATGTGCTGTAACTTTTGTTCTAAATGGCTTTCAAGAGTCTTTCATGGCTTGCCAAGCAGAACTCAGCATGCTACAGTAGTTATATATAGTATTTGCATTGAAATATTAAGCAAATTTTATCATCAGCTTTCAGTGAAGTTTTATTGCTTCTTTCTGCAGCTCTCACTAAAATAAGGCCAAATGTACTGTAACTTTTGTTCTAAATGGCTTTCAAGAGTCTTTCATGGCTTGCCAAGCAGAACTCAGCATGCTACAGTAGTTATATATAGTATTTGCATTGAAATATTAAGCAAATTTTATCATCAGCTTTCAGTGAAGTTTTATTGCTTCTTTCTGCAGCTCTCACTAAAATAAGGCTAATTTTCAACTTTGTTCAAATGTGCTGTAACTTTTGTTCTAAATGGCTTTCAAGAGTCTTTCATGGCTTGCCAAGCAGAACTCAGCATGCTACAGTAGTTATATATAGTATTTGCATTGAAATATTAAGCAAATTTTATCATCAGCTTTCAGTGAAGTCTTTCTGCAGCTCTCACTAAAATAAGGCTAATTTTCAACTTTGTTCAAATGTACTGTAACTTTTGTTCTAAATGGCTTTCAAGAGTCTTTTATGGCTTGCCAAGCAGAACTCAGCATGCTACAGTAGTTATATATAGTATTTGCATTGAAATATTAAGCAAATTTTATCATCAGCTTTCAGTGAAGTTTTATTGCTTCTTTCTGCAGCTCTCACTAAAATAAGGCTAATTTTCAACTTTGTTCAAATGTGCTGTAACTTTTGTTCTAAATGGCTTTCAAGAGTCTTTCATGGCTTGCCAAGCAGAACTCAGCATGCTACAGTAGTTATATATAGTATTTGCATTGAAATATTAAGCAAATTTTATCATCAGCTTTCAGTGAAGTTTTATTGCTTCTTTCTGCAGCTCTCACTAAAATAAGGCTAATTTTCAACTTTGTTCAAATGTGCTGTAACTTTTGTTCTAAATGGCTTTCAAGAGTCTTTCATGGCTTGCCAAGCAGAACTCAGCATGCTACAGTAGTTATATATAGTATTTGCATTGAAATATTAAGCAAATTTTATCATCAGCTTTCAGTGAAGTTTTATTGCTTCTTTCTGCAGCTCTCACTAAAATAAGGCCAAATGTACTGTAACTTTTGTTCTAAATGGCTTTCAAGAGTCTTTCATGGCTTGCCAAGCAGAACTCAGCATGCTACAGTAGTTATATATAGTATTTGCATTGAAATATTAAGCAAATTTTATCATCAGCTTTCAGTGAAGTTTTATTGCTTCTTTCTGCAGCTCTCACTAAAATAAGGCTAATTATCAACTTTGTTCAAATGTACTGTAACTTTTGTTCTAAATGGCTTTCAAGAGTCTTTTATGGCTTGCCAAGCAGAACTCAGCATGCTACAGTAGTTATATATAGTATTTGCATTGAAATATTAAGCAAATTTTATCATCAGCTTTCAGTGAAGTTTTATTGCTTCTTTCTGCAGCTCTCACTAAAATAAGGCTAATTTTCAACTTTGTTCAAATGTACTGTAACTTTTGTTCTAAATGGCTTTCAAGAGTCTTTTATGGCTTGACAAGCAGAACTCAGCATGCTACAGTAGTTATATATAGTATTTGCATTGAAATATTAAGCAAATTTTATCATCAGCTTTCATTGAAGTTGTATTGCTTCTTTCTGCAGCTCTCACTAAAATAAGGCTAATTTTCAACTTTGTTCAAATGTGCTGTAACTTTTGTTCTAAATGGCTTTCAAGAGTCTTTCATGGCTTGCCAAGCAGAACTCAGCATGCTACAGTAGTTATATATAGTATTTGCATTGAAATATTAAGCAAATTTTATCATCAGCTTTCAGTGAAGTTTTATTGCTTCTTTCTGCAGCTCTCACTAAAATAAGGCTAATTTTCAACTTTGTTCAAATGTGCTGTAACTTTTGTTCTAAATGGCTTTCAAGAGTCTTTCATGGCTTGCCAAGCAGAACTCAGCATGCTACAGTAGTTATATATAGTATTTGCATTGAAATATTAAGCAAATTTTATCATCAGCTTTCAGTGAAGTCTTATTGCTTCTTTCTGCAGCTCTCACTAAAATAAGGCTAATTTTCAACTTTGTTCAAATGTGCTGTAACTTTTGTTCTAAATGGCTTTCAAGAGTCTTTCATGGCTTGCCAAGCAGAACTCAGCATGCTACAGTAGTTATATATAGTATTTGCATTGAAATATTAAGCAAATTTTATCATCAGCTTTCAGTGAAGTTTTATTGCTTCTTTCTGCAGCTCTCACTAAAATAAGGCTAATTTTCAACTTTGTTCAAATGTACTGTAACTTTTGTTCTAAATGGCTTTCAAGAGTCTTTTATGGCTTGCCAAGCAGAACTCAGCATGCTACAGTAGTTATATATAGTATTTGCATTGAAATATTAAGCAAATTTTATCATCAGCTTTCATTGAAGTTTTATTGCTTCTTTCTGCAGCTCTCACTAAAATAAGGCTAATTTTCAACTTTGTTCAAATGTGCTGTAACTTTTGTTCTAAATGGCTTTCAAGAGTCTTTCATGGCTTGCCAAGCAGAACTCAGCATGCTACAGTAGTTATATATAGTATTTGCATTGAAATATTAAGCAAATTTTATCATCAGCTTTCAGTGAAGTCTTTTTGCTTCTTTCTGCAGCTCTCACTAAAATAAGGCTAATTTTCAACTTTGTTCAAATGTACTGTAACTTTTGTTCTAAATGGCTTTCAAGAGTCTTTTATGGCTTGCCAAGCAGAACTCAGCATGCTACAGTAGTTATATATAGAATTTGCATTGAAATATTAAGCAAATTTTATCATCAGCTTTCAGTGAAGTTTTATTGCTTCTTTCTGCAGCTCTCACTAAAATAAGGCTAATTTTCAACTTTGTTCAAATGTACTGTAACTTTTGTTCTAAATGGCTTTCAAGAGTCTTTTATGGCTTGCCAAGCAGAACTCAGCATGCTACAGTAGTTATATATAGTATTTGCATTGAAATATTAAGCAAATTTTATCATCAGCTTTCAGTGAAGTTTTATTGCTTCTTTCTGCAGCTCTCACTAAAATAAGGCTAATTTTCAACTTTGTTCAAATGTGCTGTAACTTTTGTTCTAAATGGCTTTCAAGAGTCTTTCATGGCTTGCCAAGCAGAACTCAGCATGCTACAGTAGTTATATATAGTATTTGCATTGAAATATTAAGCAAATTTTATCATCAGCTTTCAGTGAAGTTTTATTGCTTCTTTCTGCAGCTCTCACTAAAATAAGGCCAAATGTACTGTAACTTTTGTTCTAAATGGCTTTCAAGAGTCTTTCATGGCTTGCCAAGCAGAACTCAGCATGCTACAGTAGTTATATATAGTATTTGCATTGAAATATTAAGCAAATTTTATCATCAGCTTTCAGTGAAGTTTTATTGCTTCTTTCTGCAGCTCTCACTAAAATAAGGCTAATTATCAACTTTGTTCAAATGTACTGTAACTTTTGTTCTAAATGGCTTTCAAGAGTCTTTTATGGCTTGCCAAGCAGAACTCAGCATGCTACAGTAGTTATATATAGTATTTGCATTGAAATATTAAGCAAATTTTATCATCAGCTTTCAGTGAAGTTTTATTGCTTCTTTCTGCAGCTCTCACTAAAATAAGGCTAATTTTCAACTTTGTTCAAATGTACTGTAACTTTTGTTCTAAATGGCTTTCAAGAGTCTTTTATGGCTTGACAAGCAGAACTCAGCATGCTACAGTAGTTATATATAGTATTTGCATTGAAATATTAAGCAAATTTTATCATCAGCTTTCATTGAAGTTGTATTGCTTCTTTCTGCAGCTCTCACTAAAATAAGGCTAATTTTCAACTTTGTTCAAATGTGCTGTAACTTTTGTTCTAAATGGCTTTCAAGAGTCTTTCATGGCTTGCCAAGCAGAACTCAGCATGCTACAGTAGTTATATATAGTATTTGCATTGAAATATTAAGCAAATTTTATCATCAGCTTTCAGTGAAGTTTTATTGCTTCTTTCTGCAGCTCTCACTAAAATAAGGCTAATTTTCAACTTTGTTCAAATGTGCTGTAACTTTTGTTCTAAATGGCTTTCAAGAGTCTTTCATGGCTTGCCAAGCAGAACTCAGCATGCTACAGTAGTTATATATAGTATTTGCATTGAAATATTAAGCAAATTTTATCATCAGCTTTCAGTGAAGTCTTATTGCTTCTTTCTGCAGCTCTCACTAAAATAAGGCTAATTTTCAACTTTGTTCAAATGTGCTGTAACTTTTGTTCTAAATGGCTTTCAAGAGTCTTTCATGGCTTGCCAAGCAGAACTCAGCATGCTACAGTAGTTATATATAGTATTTGCATTGAAATATTAAGCAAATTTTATCATCAGCTTTCAGTGAAGTTTTATTGCTTCTTTCTGCAGCTCTCACTAAAATAAGGCTAATTTTCAACTTTGTTCAAATGTACTGTAACTTTTGTTCTAAATGGCTTTCAAGAGTCTTTTATGGCTTGCCAAGCAGAACTCAGCATGCTACAGTAGTTATATATAGTATTTGCATTGAAATATTAAGCAAATTTTATCATCAGCTTTCATTGAAGTTTTATTGCTTCTTTCTGCAGCTCTCACTAAAATAAGGCTAATTTTCAACTTTGTTCAAATGTGCTGTAACTTTTGTTCTAAATGGCTTTCAAGAGTCTTTCATGGCTTGCCAAGCAGAACTCAGCATGCTACAGTAGTTATATATAGTATTTGCATTGAAATATTAAGCAAATTTTATCATCAGCTTTCAGTGAAGTCTTTTTGCTTCTTTCTGCAGCTCTCACTAAAATAAGGCTAATTTTCAACTTTGTTCAAATGTACTGTAACTTTTGTTCTAAATGGCTTTCAAGAGTCTTTTATGGCTTGCCAAGCAGAACTCAGCATGCTACAGTAGTTATATATAGAATTTGCATTGAAATATTAAGCAAATTTTATCATCAGCTTTCAGTGAAGTTTTATTGCTTCTTTCTGCAGCTCTCACTAAAATAAGGCTAATTTTCAACTTTGTTCAAATGTACTGTAACTTTTGTTCTAAATGGCTTTCAAGAGTCTTTTATGGCTTGCCAAGCAGAACTCAGCATGCTACAGTAGTTATATATAGTATTTGCATTGAAATATTAAGCAAATTTTATCATCAGCTTTCAGTGAAGTTTTATTGCTTCTTTCTGCAGCTCTCACTAAAATAAGGCTAATTTTCAACTTTGTTCAAATGTGCTGTAACTTTTGTTCTAAATGGCTTTCAAGAGTCTTTCATGGCTTGCCAAGCAGAACTCAGCATGCTACAGTAGTTATATATAGTATTTGCATTGAAATATTAAGCAAATTTTATCATCAGCTTTCAGTGAAGTTTTATTGCTTCTTTCTGCAGCTCTCACTAAAATAAGGCTAATTTTCAACTTTGTTCAAATGTGCTGTAACTTTTGTTCTAAATGGCTTTCAAGAGTCTTTCATGGCTTGCCAAGCAGAACTCAGCATGCTACAGTAGTTATATATAGTATTTGCATTGAAATATTAAGCAAATTTTATCATCAGCTTTCAGTGAAGTTTTATTGCTTCTTTCTGCAGCTCTCACTAAAATAAGGCTAATTTTCAACTTTGTTCAAATGTACTGTAACTTTTGTTCTAAATGGCTTTCAAGAGTCTTTTATGGCTTGCCAAGCAGAACTCAGCATGCTACAGTAGTTATATATAGTATTTGCATTGAAATATTAAGCAAATTTTATCATCAGCTTTCAGTGAAGTTTTATTGCTTCTTTCTGCAGCTCTCACTAAAATAAGGCTAATTTTCAACTTTGTTCAAATGTGCTGTAACTTTTGTTCTAAATGGCTTTCAAGAGTCTTTCATGGCTTGCCAAGCAGAACTCAGCATGCTACAGTAGTTATATATAGTATTTGCATTGAAATATTAAGCAAATTTTATCATCAGCTTTCAGTGAAGTTTTATTGCTTCTTTCTGCAGCTCTCACTAAAATAAGGCTAATTTTCAACTTTGTTCAAATGTACTGTAACTTTTGTTCTACATGGCTTTCAAGAGTCTTTTATGTCTTGCCAAGCAGAACTCAGCATGCTACAGTAGTTATATATAGTATTTGCATTGAAATATTAAGCAAATTTTATCATCAGCTTTCAGTGAAGTTTTATTGCTTCTTTCTGCAGCTCTCACTAAAATAAGGCTAATTTTCAACTTTGTTCAAATGTGCTGTAACTTTTGTTCTAAATGGCTTTCAAGAGTCTTTCATGGCTTGCCAAGCAGAACTCAGCATGCTACAGTAGTTATATATAGTATTTGCATTGAAATATTAAGCAAATTTTATCATCAGCTTTCAGTGAAGTTTTATTGCTTCTTTCTGCAGCTCTCACTAAAATAAGGCTAATTTTCAACTTTGTTCAAATGTGCTGTAACTTTTGTTCTAAATGGCTTTCAAGAGTCTTTCATGGCTTGCCAAGCAGAACTCAGCATGCTACAGTAGTTATATATAGTATTTGCATTGAAATATTAAGCAAATTTTATCATCAGCTTTCAGTGAAGTTTTATTGCTTCTTTCTGCAGCTCTCACTAAAATAAGGCTAATTTTCAACTTTGTTCAAATGTACTGTAACTTTTGTTCTACATGGCTTTCAAGAGTCTTTTATGGCTTGCCAAGCAGAACTCAGCATGCTACAGTAGTTATATATAGTATTTGCATTGAAATATTAAGCAAATTTTATCATCAGCTTTCAGTGAAGTTTTATTGCTTCTTTCTGCAGCTCTCACTAAAATAAGGCTAATTTTCAACTTTGTTCAAATGTGCTGTAACTTTTGTTCTAAATGGCTTTCAAGAGTCTTTCATGGCTTGCCAAGCAGAACTCAGCATGCTACAGTAGTTATATATAGTATTTGCATTGAAATATTAAGCAAATTTTATCATCAGCTTTCAGTGAAGTCTTTCTGCAGCTCTCACTAAAATAAGGCTAATTTTCAACTTTGTTCAAATGTACTGTAACTTTTGTTCTAAATGGCTTTCAAGAGTCTTTTATGGCTTGCCAAGCAGAACTCAGCATGCTACAGTAGTTATATATAGTATTTGCATTGAAATATTAAGCAAATTTTATCATCAGCTTTCAGTGAAGTTTTATTGCTTCTTTCTGCAGCTCTCACTAAAATAAGGCTAATTTTCAACTTTGTTCAAATGTGCTGTAACTTTTGTTCTAAATGGCTTTCAAGAGTCTTTCATGGCTTGCCAAGCAGAACTCAGCATGCTACAGTAGTTATATATAGTATTTGCATTGAAATATTAAGCAAATTTTATCATCAGCTTTCAGTGAAGTTTTATTGCTTCTTTCTGCAGCTCTCACTAAAATAAGGCTAATTTTCAACTTTGTTCAAATGTGCTGTAACTTTTGTTCTAAATGGCTTTCAAGAGTCTTTCATGGCTTGCCAAGCAGAACTCAGCATGCTACAGTAGTTATATATAGTATTTGCATTGAAATATTAAGCAAATTTTATCATCAGCTTTCAGTGAAGTTTTATTGCTTCTTTCTGCAGCTCTCACTAAAATAAGGCTAATTATCAACTTTGTTCAAATGTACTGTAACTTTTGTTCTAAATGGCTTTCAAGAGTCTTTTATGGCTTGCCAAGCAGAACTCAGCATGCTACAGTAGTTATATATAGTATTTGCATTGAAATATTAAGCAAATTTTATCATCAGCTTTCAGTGAAGTTTTATTGCTTCTTTCTGCAGCTCTCACTAAAATAAGGCTAATTTTCAACTTTGTTCAAATGTACTGTAACTTTTGTTCTAAATGGCTTTCAAGAGTCTTTTATGGCTTGACAAGCAGAACTCAGCATGCTACAGTAGTTATATATAGTATTTGCATTGAAATATTAAGCAAATTTTATCATCAGCTTTCATTGAAGTTTTATTGCTTCTTTCTGCAGCTCTCACTAAAATAAGGCTAATTTTCAACTTTGTTCAAATGTGCTGTAACTTTTGTTCTAAATGGCTTTCAAGAGTCTTTCATGGCTTGCCAAGCAGAACTCAGCATGCTACAGTAGTTATATATAGTATTTGCATTGAAATATTAAGCAAATTTTATCATCAGCTTTCAGTGAAGTTTTATTGCTTCTTTCTGCAGCTCTCACTAAAATAAGGCTAATTTTCAACTTTGTTCAAATGTGCTGTAACTTTTGTTCTAAATGGCTTTCAAGAGTCTTTCATGGCTTGCCAAGCAGAACTCAGCATGCTACAGTAGTTATATATAGTATTTGCATTGAAATATTAAGCAAATTTTATCATCAGCTTTCAGTGAAGTCTTATTGCTTCTTTCTGCAGCTCTCACTAAAAAAAGGCTAATTTTCAACTTTGTTCAAATGTGCTGTAACTTTTGTTCTAAATGGCTTTCAAGAGTCTTTCATGGCTTGCCAAGCAGAACTCAGCATGCTACAGTAGTTATATATAGTATTTGCATTGAAATATTAAGCAAATTTTATCATCAGCTTTCAGTGAAGTTTTATTGCTTCTTTCTGCAGCTCTCACTAAAATAAGGCTAATTTTCAACTTTGTTCAAATGTACTGTAACTTTTGTTCTAAATGGCTTTCAAGAGTCTTTCATGGCTTGCCAAGCAGAACTCAGCATGCTACAGTAGTTATATATAGTATTTGCATTGAAATATTAAGCAAATTTTATCATCAGCTTTCAGTGAAGTCTTTTTGCTTCTTTCTGCAGCTCTCACTAAAATAAGGCTAATTTTCAACTTTGTTCAAATGTACTGTAACTTTTGTTCTAAATGGCTTTCAAGAGTCTTTTATGGCTTGCCAAGCAGAACTCAGCATGCTACAGTAGTTATATATAGAATTTGCATTGAAATATTAAGCAAATTTTATCATCAGCTTTCAGTGAAGTTTTATTGCTTCTTTCTGCAGCTCTCACTAAAATAAGGCTAATTTTCAACTTTGTTCAAATGTACTGTAACTTTTGTTCTAAATGGCTTTCAAGAGTCTTTTATGGCTTGCCAAGCAGAACTCAGCATGCTACAGTAGTTATATATAGTATTTGCATTGAAATATTAAGCAAATTTTATCATCAGCTTTCAGTGAAGTTTTATTGCTTCTTTCTGCAGCTCTCACTAAAATAAGGCTAATTTTCAACTTTGTTCAAATGTGCTGTAACTTTTGTTCTAAATGGCTTTCAAGAGTCTTTCATGGCTTGCCAAGCAGAACTCAGCATGCTACAGTAGTTATATATAGTATTTGCATTGAAATATTAAGCAAATTTTATCATCAGCTTTCAGTGAAGTTTTATTGCTTCTTTCTGCAGCTCTCACTAAAATAAGGCTAATTTTCAACTTTGTTCAAATGTGCTGTAACTTTTGTTCTAAATGGCTTTCAAGAGTCTTTCATGGCTTGCCAAGCAGAACTCAGCATGCTACAGTAGTTATATATAGTATTTGCATTGAAATATTAAGCAAATTTTATCATCAGCTTTCAGTGAAGTTTTATTGCTTCTTTCTGCAGCTCTCACTAAAATAAGGCTAATTTTCAACTTTGTTCAAATGTACTGTAACTTTTGTTCTAAATGGCTTTCAAGAGTCTTTTATGGCTTGCCAAGCAGAACTCAGCATGCTACAGTAGTTATATATAGTATTTGCATTGAAATATTAAGCAAATTTTATCATCAGCTTTCAGTGAAGTTTTATTGCTTCTTTCTGCAGCTCTCACTAAAATAAGGCTAATTTTCAACTTTGTTCAAATGTGCTGTAACTTTTGTTCTAAATGGCTTTCAAGAGTCTTTCATGGCTTGCCAAGCAGAACTCAGCATGCTACAGTAGTTATATATAGTATTTGCATTGAAATATTAAGCAAATTTTATCATCAGCTTTCAGTGAAGTTTTATTGCTTCTTTCTGCAGCTCTCACTAAAATAAGGCTAATTTTCAACTTTGTTCAAATGTGCTGTAACTTTTGTTCTAAATGGCTTTCAAGAGTCTTTCATGGCTTGCCAAGCAGAACTCAGCATGCTACAGTAGTTATATATAGTATTTGCATTGAAATATTAAGCAAATTTTATCATCAGCTTTCAGTGAAGTTTTATTGCTTCTTTCTGCAGCTCTCACTAAAATAAGGCTAATTTTCAACTTTGTTCAAATGTACTGTAACTTTTGTTCTAAATGGCTTTCAAGAGTCTTTTATGGCTTGCCAAGCAGAACTCAGCATGCTACAGTAGTTATATATAGTATTTGCATTGAAATATTAAGCAAATTTTATCATCAGCTTTCAGTGAAGTTTTATTGCTTCTTTCTGCAGCTCTCACTAAAATAAGGCTAATTTTCAACTTTGTTCAAATGTGCTGTAACTTTTGTTCTAAATGGCTTTCAAGAGTCTTTCATGGCTTGCCAAGCAGAACTCAGCATGCTACAGTAGTTATATATAGTATTTGCATTGAAATATTAAGCAAATTTTATCATCAGCTTTCAGTGAAGTTTTATTGCTTCTTTCTGCAGCTCTCACTAAAATAAGGCTAATTTTCAACTTTGTTCAAATGTGCTGTAACTTTTGTTCTAAATGGCTTTCAAGAGTCTTTCATGGCTTGCCAAGCAGAACTCAGCATGCTACAGTAGTTATATATAGTATTTGCATTGAAATATTAAGCAAATTTTATCATCAGCTTTCAGTGAAGTTTTATTGCTTCTTTCTGCAGCTCTCACTAAAATAAGGCCAAATGTACTGTAACTTTTGTTCTAAATGGCTTTCAAGAGTCTTTCATGGCTTGCCAAGCAGAACTCAGCATGCTACAGTAGTTATATATAGTATTTGCATTGAAATATTAAGCAAATTTTATCATCAGCTTTCAGTGAAGTTTTATTGCTTCTTTCTGCAGCTCTCACTAAAATAAGGCTAATTTTCAACTTTGTTCAAATGTGCTGTAACTTTTGTTCTAAATGGCTTTCAAGAGTCTTTCATGGCTTGCCAAGCAGAACTCAGCATGCTACAGTAGTTATATATAGTATTTGCATTGAAATATTAAGCAAATTTTATCATCAGCTTTCAGTGAAGTTTTATTGCTTCTTTCTGCAGCTCTCACTAAAATAAGGCTAATTTTCAACTTTGTTCAAATGTACTGTAACTTTTGTTCTAAATGGCTTTCAAGAGTCTTTTATGGCTTGCCAAGCAGAACTCAGCATGCTACAGTAGTTATATATAGTATTTGCATTGAAATATTAAGCAAATTTTATCATCAGCTTTCAGTGAAGTTTTATTGCTTCTTTCTGCAGCTCTCACTAAAATAAGGCTAATTTTCAACTTTGTTCAAATGTGCTGTAACTTTTGTTCTAAATGGCTTTCAAGAGTCTTTCATGGCTTGCCAAGCAGAACTCAGCATGCTACAGTAGTTATATATAGTATTTGCATTGAAATATTAAGCAAATTTTATCATCAGCTTTCAGTGAAGTTTTATTGCTTCTTTCTGCAGCTCTCACTAAAATAAGGCTAATTTTCAACTTTGTTCAAATGTGCTGTAACTTTTGTTCTAAATGGCTTTCAAGAGTCTTTCATGGCTTGCCAAGCAGAACTCAGCATGCTACAGTAGTTATATATAGTATTTGCATTGAAATATTAAGCAAATTTTATCATCAGCTTTCAGTGAAGTTTTATTGCTTCTTTCTGCAGCTCTCACTAAAATAAGGCCAAATGTACTGTAACTTTTGTTCTAAATGGCTTTCAAGAGTCTTTCATGGCTTGCCAAGCAGAACTCAGCATGCTACAGTAGTTATATATAGTATTTGCATTGAAATATTAAGCAAATTTTATCATCAGCTTTCAGTGAAGTTTTATTGCTTCTTTCTGCAGCTCTCACTAAAATAAGGCTAATTATCAACTTTGTTCAAATGTACTGTAACTTTTGTTCTAAATGGCTTTCAAGAGTCTTTTATGGCTTGCCAAGCAGAACTCAGCATGCTACAGTAGTTATATATAGTATTTGCATTGAAATATTAAGCAAATTTTATCATCAGCTTTCAGTGAAGTTTTATTGCTTCTTTCTGCAGCTCTCACTAAAATAAGGCTAATTTTCAACTTTGTTCAAATGTACTGTAACTTTTGTTCTAAATGGCTTTCAAGAGTCTTTTATGGCTTGACAAGCAGAACTCAGCATGCTACAGTAGTTATATATAGTATTTGCATTGAAATATTAAGCAAATTTTATCATCAGCTTTCATTGAAGTTTTATTGCTTCTTTCTGCAGCTCTCACTAAAATAAGGCTAATTTTCAACTTTGTTCAAATGTGCTGTAACTTTTGTTCTAAATGGCTTTCAAGAGTCTTTCATGGCTTGCCAAGCAGAACTCAGCATGCTACAGTAGTTATATATAGTATTTGCATTGAAATATTAAGCAAATTTTATCATCAGCTTTCAGTGAAGTTTTATTGCTTCTTTCTGCAGCTCTCACTAAAATAAGGCTAATTTTCAACTTTGTTCAAATGTGCTGTAACTTTTGTTCTAAATGGCTTTCAAGAGTCTTTCATGGCTTGCCAAGCAGAACTCAGCATGCTACAGTAGTTATATATAGTATTTGCATTGAAATATTAAGCAAATTTTATCATCAGCTTTCAGTGAAGTCTTATTGCTTCTTTCTGCAGCTCTCACTAAAATAAGGCTAATTTTCAACTTTGTTCAAATGTGCTGTAACTTTTGTTCTAAATGGCTTTCAAGAGTCTTTCATGGCTTGCCAAGCAGAACTCAGCATGCTACAGTAGTTATATATAGTATTTGCATTGAAATATTAAGCAAATTTTATCATCAGCTTTCAGTGAAGTTTTATTGCTTCTTTCTGCAGCTCTCACTAAAATAAGGCTAATTTTCAACTTTGTTCAAATGTACTGTAACTTTTGTTCTAAATGGCTTTCAAGAGTCTTTTATGGCTTGCCAAGCAGAACTCAGCATGCTACAGTAGTTATATATAGTATTTGCATTGAAATATTAAGCAAATTTTATCATCAGCTTTCAGTGAAGTTTTATTGCTTCTTTCTGCAGCTCTCACTAAAATAAGGCTAATTTTCAACTTTGTTCAAATGTGCTGTAACTTTTGTTCTAAATGGCTTTCAAGAGTCTTTCATGGCTTGCCAAGCAGAACTCAGCATGCTACAGTAGTTATATATAGTATTTGCATTGAAATATTAAGCAAATTTTATCATCAGCTTTCAGTGAAGTCTTTTTGCTTCTTTCTGCAGCTCTCACTAAAATAAGGCTAATTTTCAACTTTGTTCAAATGTACTGTAACTTTTGTTCTAAATGGCTTTCAAGAGTCTTTTATGGCTTGCCAAGCAGAACTCAGCATGCTACAGTAGTTATATATAGAATTTGCATTGAAATATTAAGCAAATTTTATCATCAGCTTTCAGTGAAGTTTTATTGCTTCTTTCTGCAGCTCTCACTAAAATAAGGCTAATTTTCAACTTTGTTCAAATGTACTGTAACTTTTGTTCTAAATGGCTTTCAAGAGTCTTTTATGGCTTGCCAAGCAGAACTCAGCATGCTACAGTAGTTATATCTAGTATTTGCATTGAAATATTAAGCAAATTTTATCATCAGCTTTCAGTGAAGTTTTATTGCTTCTTTCTGCAGCTCTCACTAAAATAAGGCTAATTTTCAACTTTGTTCAAATGTGCTGTAACTTTTGTTCTAAATGGCTTTCAAGAGTCTTTCATGGCTTGCCAAGCAGAACTCAGCATGCTACAGTAGTTATATATAGTATTTGCATTGAAATATTAAGCAAATTTTATCATCAGCTTTCAGTGAAGTTTTATTGCTTCTTTCTGCAGCTCTCACTAAAATAAGGCTAATTTTCAACTTTGTTCAAATGTGCTGTAACTTTTGTTCTAAATGGCTTTCAAGAGTCTTTCATGGCTTGCCAAGCAGAACTCAGCATGCTACAGTAGTTATATATAGTATTTGCATTGAAATATTAAGCAAATTTTATCATCAGCTTTCAGTGAAGTTTTATTGCTTCTTTCTGCAGCTCTCACTAAAATAAGGCTAATTTTCAACTTTGTTCAAATGTACTGTAACTTTTGTTCTAAATGGCTTTCAAGAGTCTTTTATGGCTTGCCAAGCAGAACTCAGCATGCTACAGTAGTTATATATAGTATTTGCATTGAAATATTAAGCAAATTTTATCATCAGCTTTCAGTGAAGTTTTATTGCTTCTTTCTGCAGCTCTCACTAAAATAAGGCTAATTTTCAACTTTGTTCAAATGTGCTGTAACTTTTGTTCTAAATGGCTTTCAAGAGTCTTTCATGGCTTGCCAAGCAGAACTCAGCATGCTACAGTAGTTATATATAGTATTTGCATTGAAATATTAAGCAAATTTTATCATCAGCTTTCAGTGAAGTTTTATTGCTTCTTTCTGCAGCTCTCACTAAAATAAGGCTAATTTTCAACTTTGTTCAAATGTGCTGTAACTTTTGTTCTAAATGGCTTTCAAGAGTCTTTCATGGCTTGCCAAGCAGAACTCAGCATGCTACAGTAGTTATATATAGTATTTGCATTGAAATATTAAGCAAATTTTATCATCAGCTTTCAGTGAAGTTTTATTGCTTCTTTCTGCAGCTCTCACTAAAATAAGGCCAAATGTACTGTAACTTTTGTTCTAAATGGCTTTCAAGAGTCTTTCATGGCTTGCCAAGCAGAACTCAGCATGCTACAGTAGTTATATATAGTATTTGCATTGAAATATTAAGCAAATTTTATCATCAGCTTTCAGTGAAGTTTTATTGCTTCTTTCTGCAGCTCTCACTAAAATAAGGCTAATTATCAACTTTGTTCAAATGTACTGTAACTTTTGTTCTAAATGGCTTTCAAGAGTCTTTTATGGCTTGCCAAGCAGAACTCAGCATGCTACAGTAGTTATATATAGTATTTGCATTGAAATATTAAGCAAATTTTATCATCAGCTTTCAGTGAAGTTTTATTGCTTCTTTCTGCAGCTCTCACTAAAATAAGGCTAATTTTCAACTTTGTTCAAATGTACTGTAACTTTTGTTCTAAATGGCTTTCAAGAGTCTTTTATGGCTTGACAAGCAGAACTCAGCATGCTACAGTAGTTATATATAGTATTTGCATTGAAATATTAAGCAAATTTTATCATCAGCTTTCATTGAAGTTTTATTGCTTCTTTCTGCAGCTCTCACTAAAATAAGGCTAATTTTCAACTTTGTTCAAATGTGCTGTAACTTTTGTTCTAAATGGCTTTCAAGAGTCTTTCATGGCTTGCCAAGCAGAACTCAGCATGCTACAGTAGTTATATATAGTATTTGCATTGAAATATTAAGCAAATTTTATCATCAGCTTTCAGTGAAGTTTTATTGCTTCTTTCTGCAGCTCTCACTAAAATAAGGCTAATTTTCAACTTTGTTCAAATGTGCTGTAACTTTTGTTCTAAATGGCTTTCAAGAGTCTTTCATGGCTTGCCAAGCAGAACTCAGCATGCTACAGTAGTTATATATAGTATTTGCATTGAAATATTAAGCAAATTTTATCATCAGCTTTCAGTGAAGTTTTATTGCTTCTTTCTGCAGCTCTCACTAAAATAAGGCTAATTTTCAACTTTGTTCAAATGTACTGTAACTTTTGTTCTAAATGGCTTTCAAGAGTCTTTTATGGCTTGCCAAGCGGAACTCAGCATGCTACAGTAGTTATATATAGTATTTGCATTGAAATATTAAGCAAATTTTATCATCAGCTTTCAGTGAAGTTTTATTGCTTCTTTCTGCAGCTCTCACTAAAATAAGGCTAATTTTCAACTTTGTTCAAATGTACTGTAACTTTTGTTCTAAATGGCTTTCAAGAGTCTTTTATGGCTTGCCAAGCAGAACTCAGCATGCTACAGTAGTTATATATAGTATTTGCATTGAAATATTAAGCAAATTTTATCATCAGCTTTCAGTGAAGTTTTATTGCTTCTTTCTGCAGCTCTCACTAAAATAAGGCTAATTTTCAACTTTGTTCAAATGTGCTGTAACTTTTGTTCTAAATGGCTTTCAAGAGTCTTTCATGGCTTGCCAAGCAGAACTCAGCATGCTACAGTAGTTATATATAGTATTTGCATTGAAATATTAAGCAAATTTTATCATCAGCTTTCAGTGAAGTTTTATTGCTTCTTTCTGCAGCTCTCACTAAAATAAGGCTAATTTTCAACTTTGTTCAAATGTACTGTAACTTTTGTTCTAAATGGCTTTCAAGAGTCTTTTATGTCTTGCCAAGCAGAACTCAGCATGCTACAGTAGTTATATATAGTATTTGCATTGAAATATTAAGCAAATTTTATCATCAGCTTTCAGTGAAGTTTTATTGCTTCTTTCTGCAGCTCTCACTAAAATAAGGCTAATTTTCAACTTTGTTCAAATGT
This sequence comes from Hyperoplus immaculatus, assembly GCA_949357725.1. Lineage (NCBI taxonomy): Eukaryota > Metazoa > Chordata > Actinopteri > Uranoscopiformes > Ammodytidae > Hyperoplus > Hyperoplus immaculatus. The sequence continues at coordinate 54,851 of CASHTC010000628.1, forward strand.
GCTGTAACTTTTGTTCTAAATGGCTTTCAAGAGTCTTTCATGGCTTGCCAAGCAGAACTCAGCATGCTACAGTAGTTATATATAGTATTTGCATTGAAATATTAAGCAAATTTTATCATCAGCTTTCAGTGAAGTTTTATTGCTTCTTTCTGCAGCTCTCACTAAAATAAGGCTAATTTTCAACTTTGTTCAAATGTGCTGTAACTTTTGTTCTAAATGGCTTTCAAGAGTCTTTCATGGCTTGCCAAGCAGAACTCAGCATGCTACAGTAGTTATATATAGTATTTGCATTGAAATATTAAGCAAATTTTATCATCAGCTTTCAGTGAAGTTTTATTGCTTCTTTCTGCAGCTCTCACTAAAATAAGGCTAATTTTCAACTTTGTTCAAATGTGCTGTAACTTTTGTTCTAAATGGCTTTCAAGAGTCTTTCATGGCTTGCCAAGCAGAACTCAGCATGCTACAGTAGTTATATATAGTATTTGCATTGAAATATTAAGCAAATTTTATCATCAGCTTTCAGTGAAGTTTTATTGCTTCTTTCTGCAGCTCTCACTAAAACAAGGCCAAATGTACTGTAACTTTTGTTCTAAATGGCTTTCAAGAGTCTTTCATGGCTTGCCAAGCAGAACTCAGCATGCTACAGTAGTTATATATAGTATTTGCATTGAAATATTAAGCAAATTTTATCATCAGCTTTCAGTGAAGTTTTATTGCTTCTTTCTGCAGCTCTCACTAAAATAAGGCTAATTATCAACTTTGTTCAAATGTACTGTAACTTTTGTTCTAAATGGCTTTCAAGAGTCTTTTATGGCTTGCCAAGCAGAACTCAGCATGCTACAGTAGTTATATATAGTATTTGCATTGAAATATTAAGCAAATTTTATCATCAGCTTTCAGTGAAGTTTTATTGCTTCTTTCTGCAGCTCTCACTAAAATAAGGCTAATTTTCAACTTTGTTCAAATGTACTGTAACTTTTGTTCTAAATGGCTTTCAAGAGTCTTTTATGGCTTGACAAGCAGAACTCAGCATGCTACAGTAGTTATATATAGTATTTGCATTGAAATATTAAGCAAATTTTATCATCAGCTTTCATTGAAGTTTTATTGCTTCTTTCTGCAGCTCTCACTAAAATAAGGCTAATTTTCAACTTTGTTCAAATGTGCTGTAACTTTTGTTCTAAATGGCTTTCAAGAGTCTTTCATGGCTTGCCAAGCAGAACTCAGCATGCTACAGTAGTTATATATAGTATTTGCATTGAAATATTAAGCAAATTTTATCATCAGCTTTCAGTGAAGTTTTATTGCTTCTTTCTGCAGCTCTCACTAAAATAAGGCTAATTTTCAACTTTGTTCAAATGTGCTGTAACTTTTGTTCTAAATGGCTTTCAAGAGTCTTTCATGGCTTGCCAAGCAGAACTCAGCATGCTACAGTAGTTATATATAGTATTTGCATTGAAATATTAAGCAAATTTTATCATCAGCTTTCAGTGAAGTTTTATTGCTTCTTTCTGCAGCTCTCACTAAAATAAGGCTAATTTTCAACTTTGTTCAAATGTACTGTAACTTTTGTTCTAAATGGCTTTCAAGAGTCTTTTATGGCTTGCCAAGCGGAACTCAGCATGCTACAGTAGTTATATATAGTATTTGCATTGAAATATTAAGCAAATTTTATCATCAGCTTTCAGTGAAGTTTTATTGCTTCTTTCTGCAGCTCTCACTAAAATAAGGCTAATTTTCAACTTTGTTCAAATGTACTGTAACTTTTGTTCTAAATGGCTTTCAAGAGTCTTTTATGGCTTGCCAAGCAGAACTCAGCATGCTACAGTAGTTATATATAGTATTTGCATTGAAATATTAAGCAAATTTTATCATCAGCTTTCAGTGAAGTTTTATTGCTTCTTTCTGCAGCTCTCACTAAAATAAGGCTAATTTTCAACTTTGTTCAAATGTGCTGTAACTTTTGTTCTAAATGGCTTTCAAGAGTCTTTCATGGCTTGCCAAGCAGAACTCAGCATGCTACAGTAGTTATATATAGTATTTGCATTGAAATATTAAGCAAATTTTATCATCAGCTTTCAGTGAAGTTTTATTGCTTCTTTCTGCAGCTCTCACTAAAATAAGGCTAATTTTCAACTTTGTTCAAATGTACTGTAACTTTTGTTCTAAATGGCTTTCAAGAGTCTTTTATGTCTTGCCAAGCAGAACTCAGCATGCTACAGTAGTTATATATAGTATTTGCATTGAAATATTAAGCAAATTTTATCATCAGCTTTCAGTGAAGTTTTATTGCTTCTTTCTGCAGCTCTCACTAAAATAAGGCTAATTTTCAACTTTGTTCAAATGTGCTGTAACTTTTGTTCTAAATGGCTTTCAAGAGTCTTTCATGGCTTGCCAAGCAGAACTCAGCATGCTACAGTAGTTATATATAGTATTTGCATTGAAATATTAAGCAAATTTTATCATCAGCTTTCAGTGAAGTTTTATTGCTTCTTTCTGCAGCTCTCACTAAAATAAGGCTAATTTTCAACTTTGTTCAAATGTGCTGTAACTTTTGTTCTAAATGGCTTTCAAGAGTCTTTCATGGCTTGCCAAGCAGAACTCAGCATGCTACAGTAGTTATATATAGTATTTGCATTGAAATATTAAGCAAATTTTATCATCAGCTTTCAGTGAAGTTTTATTGCTTCTTTCTGCAGCTCTCACTAAAATAAGGCTAATTTTCAACTTTGTTCAAATGTGCTGTAACTTTTGTTCTAAATGGCTTTCAAGAGTCTTTCATGGCTTGCCAAGCAGAACTCAGCATGCTACAGTAGTTATATATAGTATTTGCATTGAAATATTAAGCAAATTTTATCATCAGCTTTCAGTGAAGTTTTATTGCTTCTTTCTGCAGCTCTCACTAAAATAAGGCTAATTTTCAACTTTGTTCAAATGTGCTGTAACTTTTGTTCTAAATGGCTTTCAAGAGTCTTTCATGGCTTGCCAAGCAGAACTCAGCATGCTACAGTAGTTATATATAGTATTTGCATTGAAATATTAAGCAAATTTTATCATCAGCTTTCAGTGAAGTTTTATTGCTTCTTTCTGCAGCTCTCACTAAAATAAGGCTAATTTTCAACTTTGTTCAAATGTACTGTAACTTTTGTTCTAAATGGCTTTCAAGAGTCTTTTATGGCTTGCCAAGCAGAACTCAGCATGCTACAGTAGTTATATATAGTATTTGCATTGAAATATTAAGCAAATTTTATCATCAGCTTTCAGTGAAGTTTTATTGCTTCTTTCTGCAGCTCTCACTAAAATAAGGCTAATTTTCAACTTTGTTCAAATGTACTGTAACTTTTGTTCTAAATGGCTTACAAGAGTCTTTTATGGCTTGCCAAGCAGAACTCAGCATGCTACAGTAGTTATATATAGTATTTGCATTGAAATATTAAGCAAATTTTATCATCAGCTTTCAGTGAAGTTTTATTGCTTCTTTCTGCAGCTCTCACTAAAATAAGGCTAATTTTCAACTTTGTTCAAATGTGCTGTAACTTTTGTTCTAAATGGCTTTCAAGAGTCTTTCATGGCTTGCCAAGCAGAACTCAGCATGCTACAGTAGTTATATATAGTATTTGCATTGAAATATTAAGCAAATTTTATCATCAGCTTTCAGTGAAGTTTTATTGCTTCTTTCTGCAGCTCTCACTAAAATAAGGCTAATTTTCAACTTTGTTCAAATGTACTGTAACTTTTGTTCTAAATGGCTTTCAAGAGTCTTTTATGTCTTGCCAAGCAGAACTCAGCATGCTACAGTAGTTATATATAGTATTTGCATTGAAATATTAAGCAAATTTTATCATCAGCTTTCAGTGAAGTTTTATTGCTTCTTTCTGCAGCTCTCACTAAAATAAGGCTAATTTTCAACTTTGTTCAAATGTGCTGTAACTTTTGTTCTAAATGGCTTTCAAGAGTCTTTCATGGCTTGCCAAGCAGAACTCAGCATGCTACAGTAGTTATATATAGTATTTGCATTGAAATATTAAGCAAATTTTATCATCAGCTTTCAGTGAAGTCTTATTGCTTCTTTCTGCAGCTCACACTAAAATAAGGCTAATTTTCAACTTTGTTCAAATGTGCTGTAACTTTTGTTCTAAATGGCTTTCAAGAGTCTTTCATGGCTTGCCAAGCAGAACTCAGCATGCTACAGTAGTTATATATAGTATTTGCATTGAAATATTAAGCAAATTTTATCATCAGCTTTCAGTGAAGTTTTATTGCTTCTTTCTGCAGCTCTCACTAAAATAAGGCTAATTTTCAACTTTGTTCAAATGTACTGTAACTTTTGTTCTAAATGGCTTTCAAGAGTCTTTTATGGCTTGCCAAGCAGAACTCAGCATGCTACAGTAGTTATATATAGTATTTGCATTGAAATATTAAGCAAATTTTATCATCAGCTTTCAGTGAAGTTTTATTGCTTCTTTCTGCAGCTTTCACTAAAATAAGGCTAATTTTCAACTTTGTTCAAATGTGCTGTAACTGTTGTTCTAAATGGCTTTCAAGAGTCTTTCATGGCTTGCCAAGCAGAACTCAGCATGCTACAGTAGTTATATATAGTATTTGCATTGAAATATTAAGCAAATTTTATCATCAGCTTTCAGTGAAGTTTTATTGCTTCTTTCTGCAGCTCTCACTGAAATAAGGCTAATTTTCAACTTTGTTCAAATGTGCTGTAACTTTTGTTCTAAATGGCTTTCAAGAGTCTTTCATGGCTTGCCAAGCAGAACTCAGCATGCTACAGTAGTTATATATAGTATTTGCATTGAAATATTAAGCAAATTTTATCATCAGCTTTCAATGAAGTTTTATTGCTTCTTTCTGCAGCTCTCACTAAAATAAGGCTAATTTTCAACTTTGTTCAAATGTGCTGTAACTTTTGTTCTAAATGGCTTTCAAGAGTCTTTCATGGCTTGCCAAGCAGAACTCAGCATGCTACAGTAGTTATATATAGTATTTGCATTGAAATATTAAGCAAATTTTATCATCAGCTTTCAGTGAAGTTTTATTGCTTCTTTCTGCAGCTCTCACTAAAATAAGGCTAATTTTCAACTTTGTTCAAATGTGCTGTAACTTTTGTTCTAAATGGCTTTCAAGAGTCTTTCATGGCTTGCCAAGCAGAACTCAGCATGCTACAGTAGTTATATATAGTATTTGCATTGAAATATTAAGCAAATTTTATCATCAGCTTTCAGTGAAGTTTTATTGCTTCTTTCTGCAGCTCTCACTAAAATAAGGCTAATTTTCAACTTTGTTCAAATGTGCTGTAACTTTTGTTCTAAATGGCTTTCAAGAGTCTTTCATGGCTTTCCAAGCAGAACTCAGCATGCTACAGTAGTTATATATAGTATTTGCATTGAAATATTAAGCAAATTTTATCATCAGCTTTCAGTGAAGTTGTATTGCTTCTTTCTGCAGCTCTCACTAAAATAAGGCTAATTTTCAACTTTGTTCAAATGTGCTGTAACTTTTGTTCTAAATGGCTTTCAAGAGTCTTTCATGGCTTGCCAAGCAGAACTCAGAATGCTACAGTAGTTATATATAGTATTTGCATTGAAATATTAAGCAAATGTTATCATCAGCTTTCAGTGAAGTTTTATTGCTTCTTTCTGCAGCTCTCACTAAAATAAGGCTAATTTTCAACTTTGTTCAAATGTGCTGTAACTTTTGTTCTAAATGGCTTTCAAGAGTCTTTCATGGCTTGCCAAGCAGAACTCAGCATGCTACAGTAGTTATATATAGTATTTAAGCAAATTTTATCATCAGCTTTCAGTGAAGTTTTATTGCTTCTTTCTGCAGCTCTCACTGAAATAAGGCTAATTTTCAACTTTGTTCAAATGTGCTGTAACTTTTGTTCTAAATGGCTTTCAAGAGTCTTTCATGGCTTGCCAAGCAGAACTCAGCATGCTACAGTAGTTATATATAGTATTTGCATTGAAATATTAAGCAAATTTTATCATCAGCTTTCAGTGAAGTTTTATTGCTTCTTTCTGCAGCTCTCACTAAAATAAGGCTAATTTTCAACTTTGTTCAAATGTGCTGTAACTTTTGTTCTAAATGGCTTTCAAGAGACTTTCATGGCTTGCCAAGCAGAACTCAGCATGCTACAGTAGTTATATATAGTATTTAAGCAAATTTTATCATCAGCTTTCAGTGAAGTTTTATTGCTTCTTTCTGCAGCTCTCACTAAAATAAGGCTAATTTTCAACTTTGTTCAAATGTGCTGTAACTTTTGTTCTAAATGGCTTTCAAGAGTCTTTCATGGCTTGCCAAGCAGAACTCAGCATGCTACAGTAGTTATATATAGTATTTGCATTGAAATATTAAGCAAATTTTATCATCAGCTTTCAGTGAAGTTTTATTGCTTCTTTCTGCAGCTCTCACTGAAATAAGGCTAATTTTCAACTTTGTTCAAATGTGCTGTAACTTTTGTTCTAAATGGCTTTCAAGAGACTTTCATGGCTTGCCAAGCAGAACTCAGCATGCTACAGTAGTTATATATAGTATTTGCATTGAAATATTGAGCAAATTTTATCATCAGCTTTCAGTGAAGTTTTATTGCTTCTTTCTGCAGCTCTCACTGAAATAAGGCTAATTTTCAACTTTGTTCAAATGTGCTGTAACTTTTGTTCTAAATGGCTTTCAAGAGTCTTTCATGGCTTGCCAAGCAGAACTCAGCATGCTACAGTAGTTATATATAGTATTTGCATTGAAATATTAAGCAAATTTTATCATCAGCTTTCAGTGAAGTTTTATTGCTTCTTTCTGCAGCTCTCACTAAAATAAGGCTAATTTTCAACTTTGTTCAAATGTGCTGTAACTTTTGTTCTAAATGGCTTTCAAGAGTCTTTCATGGCTTGCCAAGCAGAACTCAGCATGCTACAGTAGTTATATATAGTATTTGCATTGAAATATTAAGCAAATTTTATCATCAGCTTTCAGTGAAGTTTTATTGCTTCTTTCTGCAGCTCTCACTAAAATAAGGCTAATTTTCAACTTTGTTCAAATGTACTGTAACTTTTGTTCTAAATGGCTTTCAAGAGTCTTTTATGGCTTGCCAAGCAGAACTCAGCATGCTACAGTAGTTATATATAGTATTTGCATTGAAATATTAAGCACATTTTATCATCAGCTTTCAGTGAAGTTTTATTGCTTCTTTCTGCAGCTCTCACTAAAATAAGGCTAATTTTCAACTTTGTTCAAATGTACTGTAACTTTTGTTCTAAATGGCTTACAAGAGTCTTTTATGGCTTGCCAAGCAGAACTCAGCATGCTACAGTAGTTATATATAGTATTTGCATTGAAATATTAAGCAAATTTTATCATCAGCTTTCAGTGAAGTTTTATTGCTTCTTTCTGCAGCTCTCACTAAAATAAGGCTAATTTTCAACTTTGTTCAAATGTGCTGTAACTTTTGTTCTAAATGGCTTTCAAGAGTCTTTCATGGCTTGCCAAGCAGAACTCAGCATGCTACAGTAGTTATATATAGTATTTGCATTGAAATATTAAGCAAATTTTATCATCAGCTTTCAGTGAAGTTTTATTGCTTCTTTCTGCAGCTCTCACTAAAATAAGGCTAATTTTCAACTTTGTTCAAATGTACTGTAACTTTTGTTCTAAATGGCTTTCAAGAGTCTTTTATGTCTTGCCAAGCAGAACTCAGCATGCTACAGTAGTTATATATAGTATTTGCATTGAAATATTAAGCAAATTTTATCATCAGCTTTCAGTGAAGTTTTATTGCTTCTTTCTGCAGCTCTCACTAAAATAAGGCTAATTTTCAACTTTGTTCAAATGTGCTGTAACTTTTGTTCTAAATGGCTTTCAAGAGTCTTTCATGGCTTGCCAAGCAGAACTCAGCATGCTACAGTAGTTATATATAGTATTTGCATTGAAATATTAAGCAAATTTTATCATCAGCTTTCAGTGAAGTCTTATTGCTTCTTTCTGCAGCTCACACTAAAATAAGGCTAATTTTCAACTTTGTTCAAATGTGCTGTAACTTTTGTTCTAAATGGCTTTCAAGAGTCTTTCATGGCTTGCCAAGCAGAACTCAGCATGCTACAGTAGTTATATATAGTATTTGCATTGAAATATTAAGCAAATTTTATCATCAGCTTTCAGTGAAGTTTTATTGCTTCTTTCTGCAGCTCTCACTAAAATAAGGCTAATTTTCAACTTTGTTCAAATGTACTGTAACTTTTGTTCTAAATGGCTTTCAAGAGTCTTTTATGGCTTGCCAAGCAGAACTCAGCATGCTACAGTAGTTATATATAGTATTTGCATTGAAATATTAAGCAAATTTTATCATCAGCTTTCAGTGAAGTTTTATTGCTTCTTTCTGCAGCTTTCACTAAAATAAGGCTAATTTTCAACTTTGTTCAAATGTGCTGTAACTGTTGTTCTAAATGGCTTTCAAGAGTCTTTCATGGCTTGCCAAGCAGAACTCAGCATGCTACAGTAGTTATATATAGTATTTGCATTGAAATATTAAGCAAATTTTATCATCAGCTTTCAATGAAGTTTTATTGCTTCTTTCTGCAGCTCTCACTAAAATAAGGCTAATTTTCAACTTTGTTCAAATGTGCTGTAACTTTTGTTCTAAATGGCTTTCAAGAGTCTTTCATGGCTTGCCAAGCAGAACTCAGCATGCTACAGTAGTTATATATAGTATTTGCATTGAAATATTAAGCAAATTTTATCATCAGCTTTCAGTGAAGTTTTATTGCTTCTTTCTGCAGCTCTCACTAAAATAAGGCTAATTTTCAACTTTGTTCAAATGTGCTGTAACTTTTGTTCTAAATGGCTTTCAAGAGTCTTTCATGGCTTGCCAAGCAGAACTCAGCATGCTACAGTAGTTATATATAGTATTTGCATTGAAATATTAAGCAAATTTTATCATCAGCTTTCAGTGAAGTTTTATTGCTTCTTTCTGCAGCTCTCACTAAAATAAGGCTAATTTTCAACTTTGTTCAAATGTGCTGTAACTTTTGTTCTAAATGGCTTTCAAGAGTCTTTCATGGCTTTCCAAGCAGAACTCAGCATGCTACAGTAGTTATATATAGTATTTGCATTGAAATATTAAGCAAATTTTATCATCAGCTTTCAGTGAAGTTGTATTGCTTCTTTCTGCAGCTCTCACTAAAATAAGGCTAATTTTCAACTTTGTTCAAATGTGCTGTAACTTTTGTTCTAAATGGCTTTCAAGAGTCTTTCATGGCTTGCCAAGCAGAACTCAGAATGCTACAGTAGTTATATATAGTATTTGCATTGAAATATTAAGCAAATGTTATCATCAGCTTTCAGTGAAGTTTTATTGCTTCTTTCTGCAGCTCTCACTAAAATAAGGCTAATTTTCAACTTTGTTCAAATGTGCTGTAACTTTTGTTCTAAATGGCTTTCAAGAGTCTTTCATGGCTTGCCAAGCAGAACTCAGCATGCTACAGTAGTTATATATAGTATTTAAGCAAATTTTATCATCAGCTTTCAGTGAAGTTTTATTGCTTCTTTCTGCAGCTCTCACTGAAATAAGGCTAATTTTCAACTTTGTTCAAATGTGCTGTAACTTTTGTTCTAAATGGCTTTCAAGAGTCTTTCATGGCTTGCCAAGCAGAACTCAGCATGCTACAGTAGTTATATATAGTATTTGCATTGAAATATTAAGCAAATTTTATCATCAGCTTTCAGTGAAGTTTTATTGCTTCTTTCTGCAGCTCTCACTAAAATAAGGCTAATTTTCAACTTTGTTCAAATGTGCTGTAACTTTTGTTCTAAATGGCTTTCAAGAGACTTTCATGGCTTGCCAAGCAGAACTCAGCATGCTACAGTAGTTATATATAGTATTTAAGCAAATTTTATCATCAGCTTTCAGTGAAGTTTTATTGCTTCTTTCTGCAGCTCTCACTAAAATAAGGCTAATTTTCAACTTTGTTCAAATGTGCTGTAACTTTTGTTCTAAATGGCTTTCAAGAGTCTTTCATGGCTTGCCAAGCAGAACTCAGCATGCTACAGTAGTTATATATAGTATTTGCATTGAAATATTAAGCAAATTTTATCATCAGCTTTCAGTGAAGTTTTATTGCTTCTTTCTGCAGCTCTCACTGAAATAAGGCTAATTTTCAACTTTGTTCAAATGTGCTGTAACTTTTGTTCTAAATGGCTTTCAAGAGACTTTCATGGCTTGCCAAGCAGAACTCAGCATGCTACAGTAGTTATATATAGTATTTGCATTGAAATATTAAGCAAATTTTATCATCAGCTTTCAGTGAAGTTTTATTGCTTCTTTCTGCAGCTCTCACTGAAATAAGGCTAATTTTCAACTTTGTTCAAATGTGCTGTAACTGTTGTTCTAAATGGCTTTCAAGAGTCTTTCATGGCTTACCAAGCAGAACTCAGCATGCTACAGTAGTTATATATAGTATTTAAGCAAATTTTATCATCAGCTTTCAGAGAAGTTGTATTGCTTCTTTCTGCAGCTCTCACTGAAATAAGGCTAATTTTCAACTTTGTTCAAATGTGCTGTAACTTTTGTTCTAAATGGCTTTCAAGAGTCTTTCATGGCTTGCCAAGCAGAACTCAGCATGCTACAGTAGTTATATATAGTATTTGCATTGAAATATTAAGCAAATTTTATCATCAGCTTTCAGTGAAGTTTTATTGCTTCTTTCTGCAGCTCTCACTGAAATAAGGCTAATTTTCAACTTTGTTCAAATGTGCTGTAACTTTTGTTCTGAATGGCTTTCAAGAGTCTTTCATGGCTTGCCAAGCAGAACTCAGCATGCTACAGTAGTTATATATAGTATTTGCATTGAAATATTAAGCAAATTTTATCATCAGCTTTCAGTGAAGTTTTATTGCTTCTTTCTGCAGCTCTCACTAAAATAAGGCTAATTTTCAACTTTGTTCAAATGTGCTGTAACTTTTGTTCTAAATGGCTTTCAAGAGTCTTTCATGGCTTGCCAAGCAGAACTCAGCATGCTACAGTAGTTATATATAGTATTTGCATTGAAATATTAAGCAAATTTTATCATCAGCTTTCAGTGAAGTTTTATTGCTTCTTTCTGCAGCTCTCACTAAAATAAGGCTAATTTTCAACTTTGTTCAAATGTACTGTAACTTTTGTTCTAAATGGCTTTCAAGAGTCTTTTATGTCTTGCCAAGCAGAACTCAGCATGCTACAGTAGTTATATATAGTATTTGCATTGAAATATTAAGCAAATTTTATCATCAGCTTTCAGTGAAGTTTTATTGCTTCTTTCTGCAGCTCTCACTAAAATAAGGCTAATTTTCAACTTTGTTCAAATGTGCTGTAACTTTTGTTCTAAATGGCTTTCAAGAGTCTTTCATGGCTTGCCAAGCAGAACTCAGCATGCTACAGTAGTTATATATAGTATTTGCATTGAAATATTAAGCAAATTTTATCATCAGCTTTCAGTGAAGTCTTATTGCTTCTTTCTGCAGCTCACACTAAAATAAGGCTAATTTTCAACTTTGTTCAAATGTGCTGTAACTTTTGTTCTAAATGGCTTTCAAGAGTCTTTCATGGCTTGCCAAGCAGAACTCAGCATGCTACAGTAGTTATATATAGTATTTGCATTGAAATATTAAGCAAATTTTATCATCAGCTTTCAGTGAAGTTTTATTGCTTCTTTCTGCAGCTCTCACTAAAATAAGGCTAATTTTCAACTTTGTTCAAATGTACTGTAACTTTTGTTCTAAATGGCTTTCAAGAGTCTTTTATGGCTTGCCAAGCAGAACTCAGCATGCTACAGTAGTTATATATAGTATTTGCATTGAAATATTAAGCAAATTTTATCATCAGCTTTCAGTGAAGTTTTATTGCTTCTTTCTGCAGCTTTCACTAAAATAAGGCTAATTTTCAACTTTGTTCAAATGTGCTGTAACTGTTGTTCTAAATGGCTTTCAAGAGTCTTTCATGGCTTGCCAAGCAGAACTCAGCATGCTACAGTAGTTATATATAGTATTTGCATTGAAATATTAAGCAAATTTTATCATCAGCTTTCAGTGAAGTTTTATTGCTTCTTTCTGCAGCTCTCACTGAAATAAGGCTAATTTTCAACTTTGTTCAAATGTGCTGTAACTTTTGTTCTAAATGGCTTTCAAGAGTCTTTCATGGCTTGCCAAGCAGAACTCAGCATGCTACAGTAGTTATATATAGTATTTGCATTGAAATATTAAGCAAATTTTATCATCAGCTTTCAATGAAGTTTTATTGCTTCTTTCTGCAGCTCTCACTAAAATAAGGCTAATTTTCAACTTTGTTCAAATGTGCTGTAACTTTTGTTCTAAATGGCTTTCAAGAGTCTTTCATGGCTTGCCAAGCAGAACTCAGCATGCTACAGTAGTTATATATAGTATTTGCATTGAAATATTAAGCAAATTTTATCATCAGCTTTCAGTGAAGTTTTATTGCTTCTTTCTGCAGCTCTCACTAAAATAAGGCTAATTTTCAACTTTGTTCAAATGTGCTGTAACTTTTGTTCTAAATGGCTTTCAAGAGTCTTTCATGGCTTGCCAAGCAGAACTCAGCATGCTACAGTAGTTATATATAGTATTTGCATTGAAATATTAAGCAAATTTTATCATCAGCTTTCAGTGAAGTTTTATTGCTTCTTTCTGCAGCTCTCACTAAAATAAGGCTAATTTTCAACTTTGTTCAAATGTGCTGTAACTTTTGTTCTAAATGGCTTTCAAGAGTCTTTCATGGCTTTCCAAGCAGAACTCAGCATGCTACAGTAGTTATATATAGTATTTGCATTGAAATATTAAGCAAATTTTATCATCAGCTTTCAGTGAAGTTGTATTGCTTCTTTCTGCAGCTCTCACTAAAATAAGGCTAATTTTCAACTTTGTTCAAATGTGCTGTAACTTTTGTTCTAAATGGCTTTCAAGAGTCTTTCATGGCTTGCCAAGCAGAACTCAGAATGCTACAGTAGTTATATATAGTATTTGCATTGAAATATTAAGCAAATGTTATCATCAGCTTTCAGTGAAGTTTTATTGCTTCTTTCTGCAGCTCTCACTAAAATAAGGCTAATTTTCAACTTTGTTCAAATGTGCTGTAACTTTTGTTCTAAATGGCTTTCAAGAGTCTTTCATGGCTTGCCAAGCAGAACTCAGCATGCTACAGTAGTTATATATAGTATTTAAGCAAATTTTATCATCAGCTTTCAGTGAAGTTTTATTGCTTCTTTCTGCAGCTCTCACTGAAATAAGGCTAATTTTCAACTTTGTTCAAATGTGCTGTAACTTTTGTTCTAAATGGCTTTCAAGAGTCTTTCATGGCTTGCCAAGCAGAACTCAGCATGCTACAGTAGTTATATATAGTATTTGCATTGAAATATTAAGCAAATTTTATCATCAGCTTTCAGTGAAGTTTTATTGCTTCTTTCTGCAGCTCTCACTAAAATAAGGCTAATTTTCAACTTTGTTCAAATGTGCTGTAACTTTTGTTCTAAATGGCTTTCAAGAGACTTTCATGGCTTGCCAAGCAGAACTCAGCATGCTACAGTAGTTATATATAGTATTTAAGCAAATTTTATCATCAGCTTTCAGTGAAGTTTTATTGCTTCTTTCTGCAGCTCTCACTAAAATAAGGCTAATTTTCAACTTTGTTCAAATGTGCTGTAACTTTTGTTCTAAATGGCTTTCAAGAGTCTTTCATGGCTTGCCAAGCAGAACTCAGCATGCTACAGTAGTTATATATAGTATTTGCATTGAAATATTAAGCAAATTTTATCATCAGCTTTCAGTGAAGTTTTATTGCTTCTTTCTGCAGCTCTCACTGAAATAAGGCTAATTTTCAACTTTGTTCAAATGTGCTGTAACTTTTGTTCTAAATGGCTTTCAAGAGACTTTCATGGCTTGCCAAGCAGAACTCAGCATGCTACAGTAGTTATATATAGTATTTGCATTGAAATATTGAGCAAATTTTATCATCAGCTTTCAGTGAAGTTTTATTGCTTCTTTCTGCAGCTCTCACTGAAATAAGGCTAATTTTCAACTTTGTTCAAATGTGCTGTAACTTTTGTTCTAAATGGCTTTCAAGAGTCTTTCATGGCTTGCCAAGCAGAACTCAGCATGCTACAGTAGTTATATATAGTATTTGCATTGAAATATTAAGCAAATTTTATCATCAGCTTTCAGTGAAGTTTTATTGCTTCTTTCTGCAGCTCTCACTAAAATAAGGCTAATTTTCAACTTTGTTCAAATGTGCTGTAACTTTTGTTCTAAATGGCTTTCAAGAGTCTTTCATGGCTTGCCAAGCAGAACTCAGCATGCTACAGTAGTTATATATAGTATTTGCATTGAAATATTAAGCAAATTTTATCATCAGCTTTCAGTGAAGTTTTATTGCTTCTTTCTGCAGCTCTCACTAAAATAAGGCTAATTTTCAACTTTGTTCAAATGTACTGTAACTTTTGTTCTAAATGGCTTTCAAGAGTCTTTTATGGCTTGCCAAGCAGAACTCAGCATGCTACAGTAGTTATATATAGTATTTGCATTGAAATATTAAGCAAATTTTATCATCAGCTTTCAGTGAAGTTTTATTGCTTCTTTCTGCAGCTCTCACTAAAATAAGGCTAATTTTCAACTTTGTTCAAATGTACTGTAACTTTTGTTCTAAATGGCTTACAAGAGTCTTTTATGGCTTGCCAAGCAGAACTCAGCATGCTACAGTAGTTATATATAGTATTTGCATTGAAATATTAAGCAAATTTTATCATCAGCTTTCAGTGAAGTTTTATTGCTTCTTTCTGCAGCTCTCACTAAAATAAGGCTAATTTTCAACTTTGTTCAAATGTGCTGTAACTTTTGTTCTAAATGGCTTTCAAGAGTCTTTCATGGCTTGCCAAGCAGAACTCAGCATGCTACAGTAGTTATATATAGTATTTGCATTGAAATATTAAGCAAATTTTATCATCAGCTTTCAGTGAAGTTTTATTGCTTCTTTCTGCAGCTCTCACTAAAATAAGGCTAATTTTCAACTTTGTTCAAATGTACTGTAACTTTTGTTCTAAATGGCTTTCAAGAGTCTTTTATGTCTTGCCAAGCAGAACTCAGCATGCTACAGTAGTTATATATAGTATTTGCATTGAAATATTAAGCAAATTTTATCATCAGCTTTCAGTGAAGTTTTATTGCTTCTTTCTGCAGCTCTCACTAAAATAAGGCTAATTTTCAACTTTGTTCAAATGTGCTGTAACTTTTGTTCTAAATGGCTTTCAAGAGTCTTTCATGGCTTGCCAAGCAGAACTCAGCATGCTACAGTAGTTATATATAGTATTTGCATTGAAATATTAAGCAAATTTTATCATCAGCTTTCAGTGAAGTCTTATTGCTTCTTTCTGCAGCTCACACTAAAATAAGGCTAATTTTCAACTTTGTTCAAATGTGCTGTAACTTTTGTTCTAAATGGCTTTCAAGAGTCTTTCATGGCTTGCCAAGCAGAACTCAGCATGCTACAGTAGTTATATATAGTATTTGCATTGAAATATTAAGCAAATTTTATCATCAGCTTTCAGTGAAGTTTTATTGCTTCTTTCTGCAGCTCTCACTAAAATAAGGCTAATTTTCAACTTTGTTCAAATGTACTGTAACTTTTGTTCTAAATGGCTTTCAAGAGTCTTTTATGGCTTGCCAAGCAGAACTCAGCATGCTACAGTAGTTATATATAGTATTTGCATTGAAATATTAAGCAAATTTTATCATCAGCTTTCAGTGAAGTTTTATTGCTTCTTTCTGCAGCTTTCACTAAAATAAGGCTAATTTTCAACTTTGTTCAAATGTGCTGTAACTGTTGTTCTAAATGGCTTTCAAGAGTCTTTCATGGCTTGCCAAGCAGAACTCAGCATGCTACAGTAGTTATATATAGTATTTGCATTGAAATATTAAGCAAATTTTATCATCAGCTTTCAATGAAGTTTTATTGCTTCTTTCTGCAGCTCTCACTAAAATAAGGCTAATTTTCAACTTTGTTCAAATGTGCTGTAACTTTTGTTCTAAATGGCTTTCAAGAGTCTTTCATGGCTTGCCAAGCAGAACTCAGCATGCTACAGTAGTTATATATAGTATTTGCATTGAAATATTAAGCAAATTTTATCATCAGCTTTCAGTGAAGTTTTATTGCTTCTTTCTGCAGCTCTCACTAAAATAAGGCTAATTTTCAACTTTGTTCAAATGTGCTGTAACTTTTGTTCTAAATGGCTTTCAAGAGTCTTTCATGGCTTGCCAAGCAGAACTCAGCATGCTACAGTAGTTATATATAGTATTTGCATTGAAATATTAAGCAAATTTTATCATCAGCTTTCAGTGAAGTTTTATTGCTTCTTTCTGCAGCTCTCACTAAAATAAGGCTAATTTTCAACTTTGTTCAAATGTGCTGTAACTTTTGTTCTAAATGGCTTTCAAGAGTCTTTCATGGCTTTCCAAGCAGAACTCAGCATGCTACAGTAGTTATATATAGTATTTGCATTGAAATATTAAGCAAATTTTATCATCAGCTTTCAGTGAAGTTGTATTGCTTCTTTCTGCAGCTCTCACTAAAATAAGGCTAATTTTCAACTTTGTTCAAATGTGCTGTAACTTTTGTTCTAAATGGCTTTCAAGAGTCTTTCATGGCTTGCCAAGCAGAACTCAGAATGCTACAGTAGTTATATATAGTATTTGCATTGAAATATTAAGCAAATGTTATCATCAGCTTTCAGTGAAGTTTTATTGCTTCTTTCTGCAGCTCTCACTAAAATAAGGCTAATTTTCAACTTTGTTCAAATGTGCTGTAACTTTTGTTCTAAATGGCTTTCAAGAGTCTTTCATGGCTTGCCAAGCAGAACTCAGCATGCTACAGTAGTTATATATAGTATTTAAGCAAATTTTATCATCAGCTTTCAGTGAAGTTTTATTGCTTCTTTCTGCAGCTCTCACTGAAATAAGGCTAATTTTCAACTTTGTTCAAATGTGCTGTAACTTTTGTTCTAAATGGCTTTCAAGAGTCTTTCATGGCTTGCCAAGCAGAACTCAGCATGCTACAGTAGTTATATATAGTATTTGCATTGAAATATTAAGCAAATTTTATCATCAGCTTTCAGTGAAGTTTTATTGCTTCTTTCTGCAGCTCTCACTAAAATAAGGCTAATTTTCAACTTTGTTCAAATGTGCTGTAACTTTTGTTCTAAATGGCTTTCAAGAGACTTTCATGGCTTGCCAAGCAGAACTCAGCATGCTACAGTAGTTATATATAGTATTTAAGCAAATTTTATCATCAGCTTTCAGTGAAGTTTTATTGCTTCTTTCTGCAGCTCTCACTAAAATAAGGCTAATTTTCAACTTTGTTCAAATGTGCTGTAACTTTTGTTCTAAATGGCTTTCAAGAGTCTTTCATGGCTTGCCAAGCAGAACTCAGCATGCTACAGTAGTTATATATAGTATTTGCATTGAAATATTAAGCAAATTTTATCATCAGCTTTCAGTGAAGTTTTATTGCTTCTTTCTGCAGCTCTCACTGAAATAAGGCTAATTTTCAACTTTGTTCAAATGTGCTGTAACTTTTGTTCTAAATGGCTTTCAAGAGACTTTCATGGCTTGCCAAGCAGAACTCAGCATGCTACAGTAGTTATATATAGTATTTGCATTGAAATATTAAGCAAATTTTATCATCAGCTTTCAGTGAAGTTTTATTGCTTCTTTCTGCAGCTCTCACTGAAATAAGGCTAATTTTCAACTTTGTTCAAATGTGCTGTAACTGTTGTTCTAAATGGCTTTCAAGAGTCTTTCATGGCTTACCAAGCAGAACTCAGCATGCTACAGTAGTTATATATAGTATTTAAGCAAATTTTATCATCAGCTTTCAGAGAAGTTGTATTGCTTCTTTCTGCAGCTCTCACTGAAATAAGGCTAATTTTCAACTTTGTTCAAATGTGCTGTAACTTTTGTTCTAAATGGCTTTCAAGAGTCTTTCATGGCTTGCCAAGCAGAACTCAGCATGCTACAGTAGTTATATATAGTATTTGCATTGAAATATTAAGCAAATTTTATCATCAGCTTTCAGTGAAGTTTTATTGCTTCTTTCTGCAGCTCTCACTGAAATAAGGCTAATTTTCAACTTTGTTCAAATGTGCTGTAACTTTTGTTCTGAATGGCTTTCAAGAGTCTTTCATGGCTTGCCAAGCAGAACTCAGCATGCTACAGTAGTTATATATAGTATTTGCATTGAAATATTAAGCAAATTTTATCATCAGCTTTCAGTGAAGTTTTATTGCTTCTTTCTGCAGCTCTCACTAAAATAAGGCTAATTTTCAACTTTGTTCAAATGTGCTGTAACTTTTGTTCTAAATGGCTTTCAAGAGTCTTTCATGGCTTGCCAAGCAGAACTCAGCATGCTACAGTAGTTATACATAGTATTTGCATTGAAATATTAAGCAAATCTTATCATCAGCTTTCTTCTTTCTGCAGCTCTCACTAAAATAAGGCTAATTTTCAACTTTGTTCAAATGTGCTGTAACTGTTGTTCTAAATGGCTTTCAAGAGTCTTTCATGGCTTGCCAAGCAGAACTCAGCATGCTACAGTAGTTATATATAGTATTTGCATTGAAATATTAAGCAAATTTTATCATCAGCTTTCAGTGAAGTTTTATTGCTTCTTTCTGCAGCTCTCACTAAAATGAGGCTAATTTTCAACTTTGTTCAAATGTGCTGTAACTTTTGTTCTAAATGGCTTTCAAGAGTCTTTCATGGCTTGCCAAGCAGAACTCAGCATGCTACAGTAGTTATATACAGTTTTTACATTGAAATATTAAGCAAATTTTATCATCAGCTTTCAGTGAAGTTTTATTGCTTCTTTCTGCAGCTCTCACTAAAATAAGGCTAATTTTCAACTTTGTTCAAATGTGCTGTAACTTTTGTTCTGAATGGCTTTCAAGAGTCTTTCATGGCTTGCCAAGCAGAACTCAGCATGCTACAGTAGTTATATATAGTATTTGCATTGAAATATTAAGCAAATTTTATCATCAGCTTTCAGTGAAGTTTTATTGCTTCTTTCTGCAGCTCTCACTGAAATAAGGCTAATTTTCAACTTTGTTCAAATGTGCTGTAACTTTTGTTCTGAATGGCTTTCAAGAGTCTTTCATGGCTTGCCAAGCAGAACTCAGCATGCTACAGTAGTTATATATAGTATTTGCATTGAAATATTAAGCAAATTTTATCATCAGCTTTCAGTGAAGTTTTATTGCTTCTTTCTGCAGCTCTCACTAAAATAAGGCTAATTTTCAACTTTGTTCAAATGTGCTGTAACTTTTGTTCTAAATGGCTTTCAAGAGTCTTTCATGGCTTGCCAAGCAGAACTCAGCATGCTACAGTAGTTATATATAGTATTTGCATTGAAATATTAAGCAAATTTTATCATCAGCTTTCTTCTTTCTGCAGCTCTCACTAAAATAAGGCTAATTTTCAACTTTGTTCAAATGTGCTGTAACTGTTGTTCTAAATGGCTTTCAAGAGTCTTTCATGGCTTGCCAAGCAGAACTCAGCATGCTACAGTAGTTATATATAGTATTTGCATTGAAATATTAAGCAAATTTTATCATCAGCTTTCAGTGAAGTTTTATTGCTTCTTTCTGCAGCTCTCACTAAAATAAGGCTAATTTTCAACTTTGTTCAAATGTGCTGTAACTTTTGTTCTGAATGGCTTTCAAGAGTCTTTCATGGCTTGCCAAGCAGAACTCAGCATGCTACAGTAGTTAT
Source organism: Hyperoplus immaculatus (assembly GCA_949357725.1). Classification (NCBI taxonomy): domain Eukaryota; kingdom Metazoa; phylum Chordata; class Actinopteri; order Uranoscopiformes; family Ammodytidae; genus Hyperoplus; species Hyperoplus immaculatus. The sequence goes on from CASHTC010000628.1 coordinate 74,648, forward strand.
ATATAGTATTTGCATTGAAATATTAAGCAAATTCTATCATCAGCTTTCAGTGAAGTTTTATTGCTTCTTTCTGCAGCTCTCACTAAAATAAGGCTAATTTTCAACTTTGTTCAAATGTGCTGTAACTTTTGTTCTAAATGGCTTTCAAGAGACTTTCATGGCTTGCCAAGCAGAACTCAGCATGCTACAGTAGTTATATATAGTATTTAAGCAAATTTTATCATCAGCTTTCAGTGAAGTTTTATTGCTTCTTTCTGCAGCTCTCACTAAAATAAGGCTAATTTTCAACTTTGTTCAAATGTGCTGTAACTTTTGTTCTAAATGGCTTTCAAGAGTCTTTCATGGCTTGCCAAGCAGAACTCAGCATGCTACAGTAGTTATATATAGTATTTGCATTGAAATATTAAGCAAATTTTATCATCAGCTTTCTTCTTTCTGCAGCTCTCACTAAAATAAGGCTAATTTTCAACTTTGTTCAAATGTGCTGTAACTGTTGTTCTAAATGGCTTTCAAGAGTCTTTCATGGCTTGCCAAGCAGAACTCAGCATGCTACAGTAGTTATATATAGTATTTGCATTGAAATATCAAGCAAATTTTATCATCAGCTTTCAGTGAAGTTGTATTGCTTCTTTCTGCAGCTCTCACTGAAATAAGGCTAATTTTCAACTTTGTTCAAATGTGCTGTAACTTTTGTTCTAAATGGCTTTCAAGAGTCTTTCATGGCTTGCCAAGCAGAACTCAGCATGCTACAGTAGTTATATATAGTATTTGCATTGAAATATTAAGCAAATTTTATCATCAGCTTTCAGTGAAGTTTTATTGCTTCTTTCTGCAGCTCTCACTGAAATAAGGCTAATTTTCAACTTTGTTCAAATGTGCTGTAACTTTTGTTCTGAATGGCTTTCAAGAGTCTTTCATGGCTTGCCAAGCAGAACTCAGCATGCTACAGTAGTTATATATAGTATTTGCATTGAAATATTAAGCAAATTCTATCATCAGCTTTCAGTGAAGTTTTATTGCTTCTTTCTGCAGCTCTCACTAAAATAAGGCTAATTTTCAACTTTGTTCAAATGTGCTGTAACTTTTGTTCTAAATGGCTTTCAAGAGACTTTCATGGCTTGCCAAGCAGAACTCAGCATGCTACAGTAGTTATATATAGTATTTAAGCAAATTTTATCATCAGCTTACAGTGAAGTTTTATTGCTTCTTTCTGCAGCTCTCACTAAAATAAGGCTAATTTTCAACTTTGTTCAAATGTGCTGTAACTTTTGTTCTAAATGGCTTTCAAGAGTCTTTCATGGCTTGCCAAGCAGAACTCAGCATGCTACAGTAGTTATATATAGTATTTGCATTGAAATATTAAGCAAATTTTATCATCAGCTTTCAGTGAAGTTTTATTGCTTCTTTCTGCAGCTCTCACTAAAATAAGGCTAATTTTCAACTTTGTTCAAATGTGCTGTAACTTTTGTTCTAAATGGCTTTCAAGAGTCTTTCATGGCTTGCCAAGCAGAACTCAGCATGCTACAGTAGTTATATATAGTATTTGCATTGAAATATTAAGCAAATTTTATCATCAGCTTTCAGTGAAGTTTTATTGCTTCTTTCTGCAGCTCTCACTAAAATAAGGCTAATTTTCAACTTTGTTCAAATGTGCTGTAACTTTTGTTCTAAATGGCTTTCAAGAGTCTTTCATGGCTTTCCAAGCAGAACTCAGCATGCTACAGTAGTTATATATAGTATTTGCATTGAAATATTAAGCAAATTTTATCATCAGCTTTCAGTGAAGTTGTATTGCTTCTTTCTGCAGCTCTCACTAAAATAAGGCTAATTTTCAACTTTGTTCAAATGTGCTGTAACTTTTGTTCTAAATGGCTTTCAAGAGTCTTTCATGGCTTGCCAAGCAGAACTCAGAATGCTACAGTAGTTATATATAGTATTTGCATTGAAATATTAAGCAAATGTTATCATCAGCTTTCAGTGAAGTTTTATTGCTTCTTTCTGCAGCTCTCACTAAAATAAGGCTAATTTTCAACTTTGTTCAAATGTGCTGTAACTTTTGTTCTAAATGGCTTTCAAGAGTTTTTCATGGCTTGCCAAGCAGAACTCAGCATGCTACAGTAGTTATATATAGTATTTAAGCAAATTTTATCATCAGCTTTCAGTGAAGTTTTATTGCTTCTTTCTGCAGCTCTCACTGAAATAAGGCTAATTTTCAACTTTGTTCAAATGTGCTGTAACTTTTGTTCTAAATGGCTTTCAAGAGTCTTTCATGGCTTGCCAAGCAGAACTCAGCATGCTACAGTAGTTATATATAGTATTTGCATTGAAATATTAAGCAAATTTTATCATCAGCTTTCAGTGAAGTTTTATTGCTTCTTTCTGCAGCTCTCACTAAAATAAGGCTAATTTTCAACTTTGTTCAAATGTGCTGTAACTTTTGTTCTAAATGGCTTTCAAGAGACTTTCATGGCTTGCCAAGCAGAACTCAGCATGCTACAGTAGTTATATATAGTATTTAAGCAAATTTTATCATCAGCTTTCAGTGAAGCTTTATTGCTTCTTTCTGCAGCTCTCACTAAAATAAGGCTAATTTTCAACTTTGTTCAAATGTGCTGTAACTTTTGTTCTAAATGGCTTTCAAGAGTCTTTCATGGCTTGCCAAGCAGAACTCAGCATGCTACAGTAGTTATATATAGTATTTGCATTGAAATATTAAGCAAATTTTATCATCAGCTTTCAGTGAAGTTTTATTGCTTCTTTCTGCAGCTCTCACTGAAATAAGGCTAATTTTCAACTTTGTTCAAATGTGCTGTAACTTTTGTTCTAAATGGCTTTCAAGAGACTTTCATGGCTTGCCAAGCAGAACTCAGCATGCTACAGTAGTTATATATAGTATTTGCATTGAAATATTAAGCAAATTTTATCATCAGCTTTCAGTGAAGTTTTATTGCTTCTTTCTGCAGCTCTCACTGAAATAAGGCTAATTTTCAACTTTGTTCAAATGTGCTGTAACTGTTGTTCTAAATGGCTTTCAAGAGTCTTTCATGGCTTACCAAGCAGAACTCAGCATGCTACAGTAGTTATATATAGTATTTAAGCAAATTTTATCATCAGCTTTCAGAGAAGTTGTATTGCTTCTTTCTGCAGCTCTCACTGAAATAAGGCTAATTTTCAACTTTGTTCAAATGTGCTGTAACTTTTGTTCTAAATGGCTTTCAAGAGTCTTTCATGGCTTGCCAAGCAGAACTCAGCATGCTACAGTAGTTATATATAGTATTTGCATTGAAATATTAAGCAAATTTTATCATCAGCTTTCAGTGAAGTTTTATTGCTTCTTTCTGCAGCTCTCACTGAAATAAGGCTAATTTTCAACTTTGTTCAAATGTGCTGTAACTTTTGTTCTGAATGGCTTTCAAGAGTCTTTCATGGCTTGCCAAGCAGAACTCAGCATGCTACAGTAGTTATATATAGTATTTGCATTGAAATATTAAGCAAATTTTATCATCAGCTTTCAGTGAAGTTTTATTGCTTCTTTCTGCAGCTCTCACTAAAATAAGGCTAATTTTCAACTTTGTTCAAATGTGCTGTAACTTTTGTTCTAAATGGCTTTCAAGAGTCTTTCATGGCTTGCCAAGCAGAACTCAGCATGCTACAGTAGTTATATATAGTATTTGCATTGAAATATTAAGCAAATTTTATCATCAGCTTTCAGTGAAGTTTTATTGCTTCTTTCTGCAGCTCTCACTGAAATAAGGCTAATTTTCAACTTTGTTCAAATGTGCTGTAACTTTTGTTCTAAATGGCTTTCAAGAGACTTTCATGGCTTGCCAAGCAGAACTCAGCATGCTACAGTAGTTATATATAGTATTTGCATTGAAATATTAAGCAAATTTTATCATCAGCTTTCAGTGAAGTTTTATTGCTTCTTTCTGCAGCTCTCACTGAAATAAGGCTAATTTTCAACTTTGTTCAAATGTGCTGTAACTGTTGTTCTAAATGGCTTTCAAGAGTCTTTCATGGCTTACCAAGCAGAACTCAGCATGCTACAGTAGTTATATATAGTATTTAAGCAAATTTTATCATCAGCTTTCAGAGAAGTTGTATTGCTTCTTTCTGCAGCTCTCACTGAAATAAGGCTAATTTTCAACTTTGTTCAAATGTGCTGTAACTTTTGTTCTAAATGGCTTTCAAGAGTCTTTCATGGCTTGCCAAGCAGAACTCAGCATGCTACAGTAGTTATATATAGTATTTGCATTGAAATATTAAGCAAATTTTATCATCAGCTTTCAGTGAAGTTTTATTGCTTCTTTCTGCAGCTCTCACTGAAATAAGGCTAATTTTCAACTTTGTTCAAATGTGCTGTAACTTTTGTTCTGAATGGCTTTCAAGAGTCTTTCATGGCTTGCCAAGCAGAACTCAGCATGCTACAGTAGTTATATATAGTATTTGCATTGAAATATTAAGCAAATTTTATCATCAGCTTTCAGTGAAGTTTTATTGCTTCTTTCTGCAGCTCTCACTAAAATAAGGCTAATTTTCAACTTTGTTCAAATGTGCTGTAACTTTTGTTCTAAATGGCTTTCAAGAGTCTTTCATGGCTTGCCAAGCAGAACTCAGCATGCTACAGTAGTTATATATAGTATTTGCATTGAAATATTAAGCAAATCTTATCATCAGCTTTCTTCTTTCTGCAGCTCTCACTAAAATAAGGCTAATTTTCAACTTTGTTCAAATGTGCTGTAACTGTTGTTCTAAATGGCTTTCAAGAGTCTTTCATGGCTTGCCAAGCAGAACTCAGCATGCTACAGTAGTTATATATAGTATTTGCATTGAAATATTAAGCAAATTTTATCATCAGCTTTCAGTGAAGTTTTATTGCTTCTTTCTGCAGCTCTCACTAAAATGAGGCTAATTTTCAACTTTGTTCAAATGTGCTGTAACTTTTGTTCTAAATGGCTTTCAAGAGTCTTTCATGGCTTGCCAAGCAGAACTCAGCATGCTACAGTAGTTATATACAGTTTTTGCATTGAAATATTAAGCAAATTTTATCATCAGCTTTCAGTGAAGTTTTATTGCTTCTTTCTGCAGCTCTCACTAAAATAAGGCTAATTTTCAACTTTGTTCAAATGTGCTGTAACTTTTGTTCTGAATGGCTTTCAAGAGTCTTTCATGGCTTGCCAAGCAGAACTCAGCATGCTACAGTAGTTATATATAGTATTTGCATTGAAATATTAAGCAAATTTTATCATCAGCTTTCAGTGAAGTTTTATTGCTTCTTTCTGCAGCTCTCACTGAAATAAGGCTAATTTTCAACTTTGTTCAAATGTGCTGTAACTTTTGTTCTGAATGGCTTTCAAGAGTCTTTCATGGCTTGCCAAGCAGAACTCAGCATGCTACAGTAGTTATATATAGTATTTGCATTGAAATATTAAGCAAATTTTATCATCAGCTTTCTTCTTTCTGCAGCTCTCACTAAAATAAGGCTAATTTTCAACTTTGTTCAAATGTGCTGTAACTGTTGTTCTAAATGGCTTTCAAGAGTCTTTCATGGCTTGCCAAGCAGAACTCAGCATGCTACAGTAGTTATATATAGTATTTGCATTGAAATATTAAGCAAATTTTATCATCAGCTTTCAGTGAAGTTTTATTGCTTCTTTCTGCAGCTCTCACTAAAATAAGGCTAATTTTCAACTTTGTTCAAATGTGCTGTAACTTTTGTTCTGAATGGCTTTCAAGAGTCTTTCATGGCTTGCCAAGCAGAACTCAGCATGCTACAGTAGTTATATATAGTATTTGCATTGAAATATTAAGCAAATTTTATCATCAGCTTTCAGTGAAGTTGTATTGCTTCTTTCTGCAGCTCTCACTGAAATAAGGCTAATTTTCAACTTTGTTCAAATGTGCTGTAACTTTTGTTCTAAATGGCTTTCAAGAGTCTTTCATGGCTTGCCAAGCAGAACTCAGCATGCTACAGTAGTTATATATAGTATTTGCATTGAAATATTAAGCAAATTTTATCATCAGCTTTCGTCTTTCTGCAGCTCTCACTAAAATAAGGCTAATTTTCAACTTTGTTCAAATGTGCTGTAACTGTTGTTCTAAATGGCTTTCAAGAGTCTTTCATGGCTTACCAAGCAGAACTCAGCATGCTACAGTAGTTATATATAGTATTTAAGCAAATTTTATCATCAGCTTTCAGAGAAGTTGTATTGCTTCTTTCTGCAGCTCTCACTGAAATAAGGCTAATTTTCAACTTTGTTCAAATGTGCTGTAACTTTTGTTCTAAATGGCTTTCAAGAGTCTTTCATGGCTTGCCAAGCAGAACTCAGCATGCTACAGTAGTTATATATAGTATTTGCATTGAAATATTAAGCAAATTTTATCATCAGCTTTCAGTGAAGTTTTATTGCTTCTTTCTGCAGCTCTCACTGAAATAAGGCTAATTTTCAACTTTGTTCAAATGTGCTGTAACTTTTGTTCTGAATGGCTTTCAAGAGTCTTTCATGGCTTGCCAAGCAGAACTCAGCATGCTACAGTAGTTATATATAGTATTTGCATTGAAATATTAAGCAAATTTTATCATCAGCTTTCAGTGAAGTTTTATTGCTTCTTTCTGCAGCTCTCACTAAAATAAGGCTAATTTTCAACTTTGTTCAAATGTGCTGTAACTTTTGTTCTAAATGGCTTTCAAGAGTCTTTCATGGCTTGCCAAGCAGAACTCAGCATGCTACAGTAGTTATATATAGTATTTGCATTGAAATATTAAGCAAATCTTATCATCAGCTTTCTTCTTTCTGCAGCTCTCACTAAAATAAGGCTAATTTTCAACTTTGTTCAAATGTGCTGTAACTGTTGTTCTAAATGGCTTTCAAGAGTCTTTCATGGCTTGCCAAGCAGAACTCAGCATGCTACAGTAGTTATATATAGTATTTGCATTGAAATATTAAGCAAATTTTATCATCAGCTTTCAGTGAAGTTTTATTGCTTCTTTCTGCAGCTCTCACTAAAATGAGGCTAATTTTCAACTTTGTTCAAATGTGCTGTAACTTTTGTTCTAAATGGCTTTCAAGAGTCTTTCATGGCTTGCCAAGCAGAACTCAGCATGCTACAGTAGTTATATACAGTTTTTGCATTGAAATATTAAGCAAATTTTATCATCAGCTTTCAGTGAAGTTTTATTGCTTCTTTCTGCAGCTCTCACTAAAATAAGGCTAATTTTCAACTTTGTTCAAATGTGCTGTAACTTTTGTTCTGAATGGCTTTCAAGAGTCTTTCATGGCTTGCCAAGCAGAACTCAGCATGCTACAGTAGTTATATATAGTATTTGCATTGAAATATTAAGCAAATTTTATCATCAGCTTTCAGTGAAGTTTTATTGCTTCTTTCTGCAGCTCTCACTGAAATAAGGCTAATTTTCAACTTTGTTCAAATGTGCTGTAACTTTTGTTCTGAATGGCTTTCAAGAGTCTTTCATGGCTTGCCAAGCAGAACTCAGCATGCTACAGTAGTTATATATAGTATTTGCATTGAAATATTAAGCAAATTTTATCATCAGCTTTCAGTGAAGTTGTATTGCTTCTTTCTGCAGCTCTCACTGAAATAAGGCTAATTTTCAACTTTGTTCAAATGTGCTGTAACTTTTGTTCTAAATGGCTTTCAAGAGTCTTTCATGGCTTGCCAAGCAGAACTCAGCATGCTACAGTAGTTATATATAGTATTTGCATTGAAATATTAAGCAAATTCTATCATCAGCTTTCAGTGAAGTTTTATTGCTTCTTTCTGCAGCTCTCACTGAAATAAGGCTAATTTTCAACTTTGTTCAAATGTGCTGTAACTTTTGTTCTGAATGGCTTTCAAGAGTCTTTCATGGCTTGCCAAGCAGAACTCAGCATGCTACAGTAGTTATATATAGTATTTGCATTGAAATATTAAGCAAATTCTATCATCAGCTTTCAGTGAAGTTTTATTGCTTCTTTCTGCAGCTCTCACTAAAATAAGGCTAATTTTCAACTTTGTTCAAATGTGCTGTAACTTTTGTTCTAAATGGCTTTCAAGAGACTTTCATGGCTTGCCAAGCAGAACTCAGCATGCTACAGTAGTTATATATAGTATTTAAGCAAATTTTATCATCAGCTTTCAGTGAAGTTTTATTGCTTCTTTCTGCAGCTCTCACTAAAATAAGGCTAATTTTCAACTTTGTTCAAATGTGCTGTAACTTTTGTTCTAAATGGCTTTCAAGAGTCTTTCATGGCTTGCCAAGCAGAACTCAGCATGCTACAGTAGTTATATATAGTATTTGCATTGAAATATTAAGCAAATTTTATCATCAGCTTTCTTCTTTCTGCAGCTCTCACTAAAATAAGGCTAATTTTCAACTTTGTTCAAATGTGCTGTAACTGTTGTTCTAAATGGCTTTCAAGAGTCTTTCATGGCTTGCCAAGCAGAACTCAGCATGCTACAGTAGTTATATATAGTATTTGCATTGAAATATTAAGCAAATTTTATCATCAGCTTTCAGTGAAGTTTTATTGCTTCTTTCTGCAGCTCTCACTGAAATAAGGCTAATTTTCAACTTTGTTCAAATGTGCTGTAACTTTTGTTCTAAATGGCTTTCAAGAGACTTTCATGGCTTGCCAAGCAGAACTCAGCATGCTACAGTAGTTATATATAGTATTTAAGCAAATCTTATCATCAGCTTTCAGTGAAGTTTTATTGCTTCTTTCTGCAGCTCTCACTGAAATAAGGCTAATTTTCAACTTTGTTCAAATGTGCTGTAACTTTTGTTCTGAATGGCTTTCAAGAGTCTTTCATGGCTTGCCAAGCAGAACTGAGCATGCTACAGTAGTTATATATAGTATTTGCATTGAAATATTAAGCAAATTTTATCATCAGCTTTCAGTGAAGTTTTATTGCTTCTTTCTGCAGCTCTCACTAAAATAAGGCTAATTTTCAACTTTGTTCAAATGTGCTGTAACTTTTGTTCTGAATGGCTTTCAAGAGTCTTTCATGGCTTGCCAAGCAGAACTCAGCATGCTACAGTAGTTATATATAGTATTTGCATTGAAATATTAAGCAAATTCTATCATCAGCTTTCAGTGAAGTTTTATTGCTTCTTTCTGCAGCTCTCACTAAAATAAGGCTAATTGTCAACTTTGTTCAAATGTGCTGTAACTTTTGTTCTAAATGGCTTTCAAGAGACTTTCATGGCTTGCCAAGCAGAACTCAGCATGCTACAGTAGTTATATATAGTATTTAAGCAAATTTTATCATCAGCTTTCAGTGAAGTTTTATTGCTTCTTTCTGCAGCTCTCACTAAAATAAGGCTAATTTTCAACTGTGTTCAAATGTGCTGTAACTTTTGTTCTAAATGGCTTTCAAGAGTCTTTCATGGCTTGCCAAGCAGAACTCAGCATGCTACAGTAGTTATATATAGTATTTGCACTGAAATATTAAGCAAATTTTATCATCAGCTTTCTTCTTTCTGCAGCTCTCACTAAAATAAGGCTAATTTTCAACTTTGTTCAAATGTGCTGTAACTTTTGTTCTAAATGGCTTTCAAGAGTCTTTCATGGCTTGCCAAGCAGAACTCAGCATGCTACAGTAGTTATATATAGTATTTGCATTGAAATATTAAGCAAATTTTATCATCAGCTTTCAGTGAAGTTTTATTGCTTCTTTCTGCAGCTCTCACTGAAATAAGGCTAATTTTCAACTTTGTTCAAATGTGCTGTAACTTTTGTTCCAAATGGCTTTCAAGAGTCTTTCATGGCTTGCCAAGCAGAACTCAGCATGCTACAGTAGTTATATATAGTATTTGCATTGAAATATTAAGCAAATTTTATCATCAGCTTTCTTCTTTCTGCAGCTCTCACTAAAATAAGGCTAATTTTCAACTTTGTTCAGATGTGCTGTAACTGTTGTTCTAAATGGCTTTCAAGAGTCTTTCATGGCTTGCCAAGCAGAACTCAGCATGCTACAGTAGTTATATATAGTATTTGCATTGAAATATTAAGCAAATTTTATCATCAGCTTTCAGTGAAGTTTTATTGCTTCTTTCTGCAGCTCTCACTAAAATAAGGCTAATTTTCAACTTTGTTCAAATGTGCTGTAACTTTTGTTCTGAATGGCTTTCAAGAGTCTTTCATGGCTTGCCAAGCAGAACTCAGCATGCTACAGTAGTTATATATAGTATTTGCATTGAAATATTAAGCAAATTCTATCATCAGCTTTCAGTGAAGTTTTATTGCTTCTTTCTGCAGCTCTCACTAAAATAAGGCTAATTTTCAACTTTGTTCAAATGTGCTGTAACTTTTGTTCTAAATGGCTTTCAAGAGACTTTCATGGCTTGCCAAGCAGAACTCAGCATGCTACAGTAGTTATATATAGTATTTAAGCAAATTTTATCATCAGCTTTCAGTGAAGTTTTATTGCTTCTTTCTGCAGCTCTCACTAAAATAAGGCTAATTTTCAACTTTGTTCAAATGTGCTGTAACTTTTGTTCTAAATGGCTTTCAAGAGTCTTTCATGGCTTGCCAAGCAGAACTCAGCATGCTACAGTAGTTATATATAGTATTTGCATTGAAATATTAAGCAAATTTTATCATCAGCTTTCTTCTTTCTGCAGCTCTCACTAAAATAAGGCTAATTTTCAACTTTGTTCAAATGTGCTGTAACTGTTGTTCTAAATGGCTTTCAAGAGTCTTTCATGGCTTGCCAAGCAGAACTCAGCATGCTACAGTAGTTATATATAGTATTTGCATTGAAATATTAAGCAAATTTTATCATCAGCTTTCAGTGAAGTTGTATTGCTTCTTTCTGCAGCTCTCACTGAAATAAGGCTAATTTTCAACTTTGTTCAAATGTGCTGTAACTTTTGTTCTAAATGGCTTTCAAGAGTCTTTCATGGCTTGCCAAGCAGAACTCAGCATGCTACAGTAGTTATATATAGTATTTGCATTGAAATATTAAGCAAATTTTATCATCAGCTTTCAGTGAAGTTTTATTGCTTCTTTCTGCAGCTCTCACTGAAATAAGGCTAATTTTCAACTTTGTTCAAATGTGCTGTAACTTTTGTTCTGAATGGCTTTCAAGAGTCTTTCATGGCTTGCCAAGCAGAACTCAGCATGCTACAGTAGTTATATATAGTATTTGCATTGAAATATTAAGCAAATTTTATCATCAGCTTTCGTCTTTCTGCAGCTCTCACTAAAATAAGGCTAATTTTCAACTTTGTTCAAATGTGCTGTAACTGTTGTTCTAAATGGCTTTCAAGAGTCTTTCATGGCTTGCCAAGCAGAACTCAGCATGCTACAGTAGTTATATATAGTATTTGCATTGAAATATTAAGCAAATTTTATCATCAGCTTTCAGTGAAGTTGTATTGCTTCTTTCTGCAGCTCTCACTGAAATAAGGCTAATTTTCAACTTTGTTCAAATGTGCTGTAACTTTTGTTCTAAATGGCTTTCAAGAGTCTTTCATGGCTTGCCAAGCAGAACTCAGCATGCTACAGTAGTTATATATAGTATTTGCATTGAAATATTAAGCAAATTCTATCATCAGCTTTCAGTGAAGTTTTATTGCTTCTTTCTGCAGCTCTCACTGAAATAAGGCTAATTTTCAACTTTGTTCAAATGTGCTGTAACTTTTGTTCTGAATGGCTTTCAAGAGTCTTTCATGGCTTGCCAAGCAGAACTCAGCATGCTACAGTAGTTATATATAGTATTTGCATTGAAATATTAAGCAAATTCTATCATCAGCTTTCAGTGAAGTTTTATTGCTTCTTTCTGCAGCTCTCACTAAAATAAGGCTAATTTTCAACTTTGTTCAAATGTGCTGTAACTTTTGTTCTAAATGGCTTTCAAGAGACTTTCATGGCTTGCCAAGCAGAACTCAGCATGCTACAGTAGTTATATATAGTATTTAAGCAAATTTTATCATCAGCTTTCAGTGAAGTTTTATTGCTTCTTTCTGCAGCTCTCACTAAAATAAGGCTAATTTTCAACTTTGTTCAAATGTGCTGTAACTTTTGTTCTAAATGGCTTTCAAGAGTCTTTCATGGCTTGCCAAGCAGAACTCAGCATGCTACAGTAGTTATATATAGTATTTGCATTGAAATATTAAGCAAATTTTATCATCAGCTTTCTTCTTTCTGCAGCTCTCACTAAAATAAGGCTAATTTTCAACTTTGTTCAAATGTGCTGTAACTGTTGTTCTAAATGGCTTTCAAGAGTCTTTCATGGCTTGCCAAGCAGAACTCAGCATGCTACAGTAGTTATATATAGTATTTGCATTGAAATATTAAGCAAATTTTATCATCAGCTTTCAGTGAAGTTTTATTGCTTCTTTCTGCAGCTCTCACTGAAATAAGGCTAATTTTCAACTTTGTTCAAATGTGCTGTAACTTTTGTTCTAAATGGCTTTCAAGAGACTTTCATGGCTTGCCAAGCAGAACTCAGCATGCTACAGTAGTTATATATAGTATTTAAGCAAATCTTATCATCAGCTTTCAGTGAAGTTTTATTGCTTCTTTCTGCAGCTCTCACTGAAATAAGGCTAATTTTCAACTTTGTTCAAATGTGCTGTAACTTTTGTTCTGAATGGCTTTCAAGAGTCTTTCATGGCTTGCCAAGCAGAACTGAGCATGCTACAGTAGTTATATATAGTATTTGCATTGAAATATTAAGCAAATTTTATCATCAGCTTTCAGTGAAGTTTTATTGCTTCTTTCTGCAGCTCTCACTAAAATAAGGCTAATTTTCAACTTTGTTCAAATGTGCTGTAACTTTTGTTCTGAATGGCTTTCAAGAGTCTTTCATGGCTTGCCAAGCAGAACTCAGCATGCTACAGTAGTTATATATAGTATTTGCATTGAAATATTAAGCAAATTCTATCATCAGCTTTCAGTGAAGTTTTATTGCTTCTTTCTGCAGCTCTCACTAAAATAAGGCTAATTGTCAACTTTGTTCAAATGTGCTGTAACTTTTGTTCTAAATGGCTTTCAAGAGACTTTCATGGCTTGCCAAGCAGAACTCAGCATGCTACAGTAGTTATATATAGTATTTAAGCAAATTTTATCATCAGCTTTCAGTGAAGTTTTATTGCTTCTTTCTGCAGCTCTCACTAAAATAAGGCTAATTTTCAACTTTGTTCAAATGTGCTGTAACTTTTGTTCTAAATGGCTTTCAAGAGTCTTTCATGGCTTGCCAAGCAGAACTCAGCATGCTACAGTAGTTATATATAGTATTTGCATTGAAATATTAAGCAAATTTTATCATCAGCTTTCTTCTTTCTGCAGCTCTCACTAAAATAAGGCTAATTTTCAACTTTGTTCAGATGTGCTGTAACTGTTGTTCTAAATGGCTTTCAAGAGTCTTTCATGGCTTGCCAAGCAGAACTCAGCATGCTACAGTAGTTATATATAGTATTTGCATTGAAATATTAAGCAAATTTTATCATCAGCTTTCAGTGAAGTTTTATTGCTTCTTTCTGCAGCTCTCACTAAAATAAGGCTAATTTTCAACTTTGTTCAAATGTGCTGTAACTTTTGTTCTGAATGGCTTTCAAGAGTCTTTCATGGCTTGCCAAGCAGAACTCAGCATGCTACAGTAGTTATATATAGTATTTGCATTGAAATATTAAGCAAATTCTATCATCAGCTTTCAGTGAAGTTTTATTGCTTCTTTCTGCAGCTCTCACTAAAATAAGGCTAATTTTCAACTTTGTTCAAATGTGCTGTAACTTTTGTTCTAAATGGCTTTCAAGAGACTTTCATGGCTTGCCAAGCAGAACTCAGCATGCTACAGTAGTTATATATAGTATTTAAGCAAATTTTATCATCAGCTTTCAGTGAAGTTTTATTGCTTCTTTCTGCAGCTCTCACTAAAATAAGGCTAATTTTCAACTTTGTTCAAATGTGCTGTAACTTTTGTTCTAAATGGCTTTCAAGAGTCTTTCATGGCTTGCCAAGCAGAACTCAGCATGCTACAGTAGTTATATATAGTATTTGCATTGAAATATTAAGCAAATTTTATCATCAGCTTTCTTCTTTCTGCAGCTCTCACTAAAATAAGGCTAATTTTCAACTTTGTTCAAATGTGCTGTAACTGTTGTTCTAAATGGCTTTCAAGAGTCTTTCATGGCTTGCCAAGCAGAACTCAGCATGCTACAGTAGTTATATATAGTATTTGCATTGAAATATTAAGCAAATTTTATCATCAGCTTTCAGTGAAGTTGTATTGCTTCTTTCTGCAGCTCTCACTGAAATAAGGCTAATTTTCAACTTTGTTCAAATGTGCTGTAACTTTTGTTCTAAATGGCTTTCAAGAGTCTTTCATGGCTTGCCAAGCAGAACTCAGCATGCTACAGTAGTTATATATAGTATTTGCATTGAAATATTAAGCAAATTTTATCATCAGCTTTCAGTGAAGTTTTATTGCTTCTTTCTGCAGCTCTCACTGAAATAAGGCTAATTTTCAACTTTGTTCAAATGTGCTGTAACTTTTGTTCTGAATGGCTTTCAAGAGTCTTTCATGGCTTGCCAAGCAGAACTCAGCATGCTACAGTAGTTATATATAGTATTTGCATTGAAATATTAAGCAAATTCTATCATCAGCTTTCAGTGAAGTTTTATTGCTTCTTTCTGCAGCTCTCCCTAAAATAAGGCTAATTTTCAACTTTGTTCAAATGTGCTGTAACTTTTGTTCTAAATGGCTTTCAAGAGACTTTCATGGCTTGCCAAGCAGAACTCAGCATGCTACAGTAGTTATATATAGTATTTAAGCAAATTTTATCATCAGCTTACAGTGAAGTTTTATTGCTTCTTTCTGCAGCTCTCACTAAAATAAGGCTAATTTTCAACTTTGTTCAAATGTGCTGTAACTTTTGTTCTAAATGGCTTTCAAGAGTCTTTCATGGCTTGCCAAGCAGAACTCAGCATGCTACAGTAGTTATATATAGTATTTGCATTGAAATATTAAGCAAATTTTATCATCAGCTTTCGTCTTTCTGCAGCTCTCACTAAAATAAGGCTAATTTTCAACTTTGTTCAAATGTGCTGTAACTGTTGTTCTAAATGGCTTTCAAGAGTCTTTCATGGCTTGCCAAGCAGAACTCAGCATGCTACAGTAGTTATATATAGTATTTGCATTGAAATATTAAGCAAATTTTATCATCAGCTTTCAGTGAAGTTGTATTGCTTCTTTCTGCAGCTCTCACTGAAATAAGGCTAATTTTCAACTTTGTTCAAATGTGCTGTAACTTTTGTTCTAAATGGCTTTCAAGAGTCTTTCATGGCTTGCCAAGCAGAACTCAGCATGCTACAGTAGTTATATATAGTATTTGCATTGAAATATTAAGCAAATTCTATCATCAGCTTTCAGTGAAGTTTTATTGCTTCTTTCTGCAGCTCTCACTGAAATAAGGCTAATTTTCAACTTTGTTCAAATGTGCTGTAACTTTTGTTCTGAATGGCTTTCAAGAGTCTTTCATGGCTTGCCAAGCAGAACTCAGCATGCTACAGTAGTTATATATAGTATTTGCATTGAAATATTAAGCAAATTCTATCATCAGCTTTCAGTGAAGTTTTATTGCTTCTTTCTGCAGCTCTCACTAAAATAAGGCTAATTTTCAACTTTGTTCAAATGTGCTGTAACTTTTGTTCTAAATGGCTTTCAAGAGACTTTCATGGCTTGCCAAGCAGAACTCAGCATGCTACAGTAGTTATATATAGTATTTAAGCAAATTTTATCATCAGCTTTCAGTGAAGTTTTATTGCTTCTTTCTGCAGCTCTCACTAAAATAAGGCTAATTTTCAACTTTGTTCAAATGTGCTGTAACTTTTGTTCTAAATGGCTTTCAAGAGTCTTTCATGGCTTGCCAAGCAGAACTCAGCATGCTACAGTAGTTATATATAGTATTTGCATTGAAATATTAAGCAAATTTTATCATCAGCTTTCTTCTTTCTGCAGCTCTCACTAAAATAAGGCTAATTTTCAACTTTGTTCAAATGTGCTGTAACTGTTGTTCTAAATGGCTTTCAAGAGTCTTTCATGGCTTGCCAAGCAGAACTCAGCATGCTACAGTAGTTATATATAGTATTTGCATTGAAATATTAAGCAAATTTTATCATCAGCTTTCAGTGAAGTTTTATTGCTTCTTTCTGCAGCTCTCACTGAAATAAGGCTAATTTTCAACTTTGTTCAAATGTGCTGTAACTTTTGTTCTAAATGGCTTTCAAGAGACTTTCATGGCTTGCCAAGCAGAACTCAGCATGCTACAGTAGTTATATATAGTATTTAAGCAAATCTTATCATCAGCTTTCAGTGAAGTTTTATTGCTTCTTTCTGCAGCTCTCACTGAAATAAGGCTAATTTTCAACTTTGTTCAAATGTGCTGTAACTTTTGTTCTGAATGGCTTTCAAGAGTCTTTCATGGCTTGCCAAGCAGAACTCAGCATGCTACAGTAGTTATATATAGTATTTGCATTGAAATATTAAGCAAATTTTATCATCAGCTTTCAGTGAAGTTTTATTGCTTCTTTCTGCAGCTCTCACTAAAATAAGGCTAATTTTCAACTTTGTTCAAATGTGCTGTAACTTTTGTTCTGAATGGCTTTCAAGAGTCTTTCATGGCTTGCCAAGCAGAACTCAGCATGCTACAGTAGTTATATATAGTATTTGCATTGAAATATTAAGCAAATTCTATCATCAGCTTTCAGTGAAGTTTTATTGCTTCTTTCTGCAGCTCTCACTAAAATAAGGCTAATTTTCAACTTTGTTCAAATGTGCTGTAACTTTTGTTCTAAATGGCTTTCAAGAGACTTTCATGGCTTGCCAAGCAGAACTCAGCATGCTACAGTAGTTATATATAGTATTTAAGCAAATTTTATCATCAGCTTTCAGTGAAGTTTTATTGCTTCTTTCTGCAGCTCTCACTAAAATAAGGCTAATTTTCAACTTTGTTCAAATGTGCTGTAACTTTTGTTCTAAATGGCTTTCCAGAGTCTTTCATGGCTTGCCAAGCAGAACTCAGCATGCTACAGTAGTTATATATAGTATTTGCATTGAAATATTAAGCAAATTTTATCATCAGCTTTCTTCTTTCTGCAGCTCTCACTAAAATAAGGCTAATTTTCAACTTTGTTCAAATGTGCTGTAACTGTTGTTCTAAATGGCTTTCAAGAGTCTTTCATGGCTTGCCAAGCAGAACTCAGCATGCTACAGTAGTTATCTATAGTATTTGCATTGAAATATTAAGCAAATTTTATCATCAGCTTTCAGTGAAGTTTTATTGCTTCTTTCTGCAGCTCTCACTGAAATAAGGCTAATTTTCAACTTTGTTCAAATGTGCTGTAACTTTTGTTCTGAATGGCTTTCAAGAGTCTTTCATGGCTTGCCAAGCAGAACTCAGCATGCTACAGTAGTTATATATAGTATTTGCATTGAAATATTAAGCAAATTCTATCATCAGCTTTCAGTGAAGTTTTATTGCTTCTTTCTGCAGCTCTCACTAAAATAAGGCTAATTTTCAACTTTGTTCAAATGTGCTGTAACTTTTGTTCTAAATGGCTTTCAAGAGACTTTCATGGCTTGCCAAGCAGAACTCAGCATGCTACAGTAGTTATATATAGTATTTAAGCAAATTTTATCATCAGCGTTCAGTGAAGTTTTATTGCTTCTTTCTGCAGCTCTCACTAAAATAAGGCTAATTTTCAACTTTGTTCAAATGTGCTGTAACTTTTGTTCTAAATGGCTTTCAAGAGTCTTTCATGGCTTGCCAAGCAGAACTCAGCATGCTACAGTAGTTATATATAGTATTTGCATTGAAATATTAAGCAAATTTTATCATCAGCTTTCTTCTTTCTGCAGCTCTCACTAAAATAAGGCTAATTTTCAACTTTGTTCAAATGTGCTGTAACTGTTGTTCTAAATGGCTTTCAAGAGTCTTTCATGGCTTGCCAAGCAGAACTCAGCATGCTACAGTAGTTATATATAGTATTTGCATTGAAATATTAAGCAAATTTTATCATCAGCTTTCAGTGAAGTTTTATTGCTTCTTTCTGCAGCTCTCACTGAAATAAGGCTAATTTTCAACTTTGTTCAAATGTGCTGTAACTTTTGTTCTAAATGGCTTTCAAGAGACTTTCATGGCTTGCCAAGCAGAACTCAGCATGCTACAGTAGTTATATATAGTATTTAAGCAAATCTTATCATCAGCTTTCAGTGAAGTTTTATTGCTTCTTTCTGCAGCTCTCACTGAAATAAGGCTAATTTTCAACTTTGTTCAAATGTGCTGTAACTTTTGTTCTGAATGGCTTTCAAGAGTCTTTCATGGCTTGCCAAGCAGAACTCAGCATGCTACAGTAGTTATATATAGTATTTGCATTGAAATATTAAGCAAATTTTATCATCAGCTTTCAGTGAAGTTTTATTGCTTCTTTCTGCAGCTCTCACTAAAATAAGGCTAATTTTCAACTTTGTTCAAATGTGCTGTAACTTTTGTTCTGAATGGCTTTCAAGAGTCTTTCATGGCTTGCCAAGCAGAACTCAGCATGCTACAGTAGTTATATATAGTATTTGCAATGAAATATTAAGCAAATTCTATCATCAGCTTTCAGTGAAGTTTTATTGCTTCTTTCTGCAGCTCTCACTAAAATAAGGCTAATTTTCAACTTTGTTCAAATGTGCTGTAACTTTTGTTCTAAATGGCTTTCAAGAGACTTTCATGGCTTGCCAAGCAGAACTCAGCATGCTACAGTAGTTATATATAGTATTTAAGCAAATTTTATCATCAGCTTTCAGTGAAGTTTTATTGCTTCTTTCTGCAGCTCTCACTAAAATAAGGCTAATTTTCAACTTTGTTCAAATGTGCTGTAACTTTTGTTCTAAATGGCTTTCAAGAGTCTTTCATGGCTTGCCAAGCAGAACTCAGCATGCTACAGTAGTTATATATAGTATTTGCATTGAAATATTAAGCAAATTTTATCATCAGCTTTCTTCTTTCTGCAGCTCTCACTAAAATAAGGCTAATTTTCAACTTTGTTCAAATGTGCTGTAACTGTTGTTCTAAATGGCTTTCAAGAGTCTTTCATGGCTTGCCAAGCAGAACTCAGCATGCTACAGTAGTTATATATAGTATTTGCATTGAAATATTAAGCAAATTTTATCATCAGCTTTCAGTGAAGTTTTATTGCTTCTTTCTGCAGCTCTCACTAAAATAAGGCTAATTTTCAACTTTGTTCAAATGTGCTGTAACTTTTGTTCTAAATGGCTTTCAAGAGTCTTTCATGGCTTGCCAAGCAGAACTCAGCATGCTACAGTAGTTATATACAGTATTTGCATTGAAATATTAAGCAAATTTTATCATCAGCTTTCAGTGAAGTTTTATTGCTTCTTTCTGCAGCTCTCACTAAAATAAGGCTAATTTTCAACTTTGTTCAAATGTGCTGTAACTTTTGTTCTGAATGGCTTTCAAGAGTCTTTCATGGCTTGCCAAGCAGAACTCAGCATGCTACAGTAGTTATATATAGTATTTGCATTGAAATATTAAGCAAATTTTATCATCAGCTTTCAGTGAAGTTTTATTGCTTCTTTCTGCAGCTCTCACTAAAATAAGGCTAATTTTCAACTTTGTTCAAATGTGCTGTAACTTTTGTTCTAAATGGCTTTCAAGAGTCTTTCATGGCTTGCCAAGCAGAACTCAGCATGCTACAGTAGTTATATATAGTATTTGCACTGAAATATTAAGCAAATTTTATCATCAGCTTTCTTCTTTCTGCAGCTCTCACTAAAATAAGGCTAATTTTCAACTTTGTTCAAATGTGCTGTAACTTTTGTTCTAAATGGCTTTCAAGAGTCTTTCATGGCTTGCCAAGCAGAACTCAGCATGCTACAGTAGTTATATATAGTATTTGCATTGAAATATTAAGCAAATTTTATCATCAGCTTTCAATTAAGTTTTATTGCTTCTTTCTGCAGCTCTCACTAAAATAAGGCTAATTTTCAACTTTGTTCAAATGTGCTGTAACTTTTGTTCTAAATGGCTTTCAAGAGTCTTTCATGGCTTGCCAAGCAGAACTCAGCATGCTACAGTAGTTATATATAGTATTTGCATTGAAATATTAAGCAAATTTTATCATCAGCTTTCAGTGAAGTTTTATTGCTTCTTTCTGCAGCTCTCACTGAAATAAGGCTAATTTTCAACTTTGTTCAAATGTGCTGTAACTTTTGTTCTAAATGGCTTTCAAGAGACTTTCATGGCTTGCCAAGCAGAACTCAGCATGCTACAGTAGTTATATATAGTATTTAAGCAAATCTTATCATCAGCTTTCAGTGAAGTTTTATTGCTTCTTTCTGCAGCTCTCACTGAAATAAGGCTAATTTTCAACTTTGTTCAAATGTGCTGTAACTTTTGTTCTGAATGGCTTTCAAGAGTCTTTCATGGCTTGCCAAGCAGAACTCAGCATGCTACAGTAGTTATATATAGTATTTGCATTGAAATATTAAGCAAATTTTATCATCAGCTTTCAGTGAAGTTTTATTGCTTCTTTCTGCAGCTCTCACTAAAATAAGGCTAATTTTCAACTTTGTTCAAATGTGCTGTAACTTTTGTTCTGAATGGCTTTCAAGAGTCTTTCATGGCTTGCCAAGCAGAACTCAGCATGCTACAGTAGTTATATATAGTATTTGCATTGAAATATTAAGCAAATTCTATCATCAGCTTTCAGTGAAGTTTTATTGCTTCTTTCTGCAGCTCTCACTAAAATAAGGCTAATTTTCAACTTTGTTCAAATGTGCTGTAACTTTTGTTCTAAATGGCTTTCAAGAGACTTTCATGGCTTGCCAAGCAGAACTCAGCATGCTACAGTAGTTATATATAGTATTTAAGCAAATTTTATCATCAGCTTTCAGTGAAGTTTTATTGCTTCTTTCTGCAGCTCTCACTAAAATAAGGCTAATTTTCAACTTTGTTCAAATGTGCTGTAACTTTTGTTCTAAATGGCTTTCAAGAGTCTTTCATGGCTTGCCAAGCAGAACTCAGCATGCTACAGTAGTTATATATAGTATTTGCATTGAAATATTAAGCAAATTTTATCATCAGCTTTCTTCTTTCTGCAGCTCTCACTAAAATAAGGCTAATTTTCAACTTTGTTCAAATGTGCTGTAACTGTTGTTCTAAATGGCTTTCAAGAGTCTTTCATGGCTTGCCAAGCAGAACTCAGCATGCTACAGTAGTTATATATAGTATTTGCATTGAAATATTAAGCAAATTTTATCATCAGCTTTCAGTGAAGTTTTATTGCTTCTTTCTGCAGCTCTCACTAAAATAAGGCTAATTTTCAACTTTGTTCAAATGT
>CASHTC010000630.1:0-10000 GCA_949357725.1 Hyperoplus immaculatus
GGTGAAGCTAGGCTAGGCTAACTGCAGTACTACAACAAGGTAAAGCTAGGCTAGGCTAGGCTAACTGCAGTACTACAACAAGGTAAAGCTAGGCTAGGCTAGGCTAACTGCAGTACTACAACAAGGTAAAGCTAGGCTAGGCTAACTGCAGTACTACAACAAGGTAAAGCTAGGCTAGGCTAGGCTAACTGCAGTACTACAACAAGGTAAAGCTAGGCTAGGCTAACTGCAGTACTACAACAAGGTAACGCTAGGCTAACTGCAGTACTACAACAAGGTAAAGCTAGGCTAACTGCAGTAATACAACAAGGTAGTATGATTATCATGATATTAATGATAATAATAATAATGGATTTATGGGGGCGCCCTTAGCTCAGTTGGTAGGGCGTCAGATTCTCGCCCGTGGTCGTTCTCTGCATGTCACTCCCCTCTCTGCCCCATTTCACCTCTGTCTCTGCACTATCAATAAAGCATAAAAATGCCCAAAAAAATATCTTAAAAAAAAAAAATAATAATAATGGATTTATCTAGCTCTTTTCTAGTCCCTCAAAGCTCTTCACAGGCAGTGTTTCCCCCAGCGCTTTATAGCTAAGGCGGCCGCCTTAGCAACGCCAGCCTCCCGCCTTGACTACCAACCGACCCCCAAGAAAAAAAAAAAAAATGTATTTAATTTTTTTTTTTTTTTTTTTGTGCTGCACAATTAATGTACTAGCAAGCGCGATGTGTGTGTTGTGCATGGTCATAACTGCGCGAAAGGCCGCGATTTGCGGTAAAAAGCATGTGTCTCCAAGCGTTTCTCTATCAGCTGCTCTGTGTCTGCGGCTTTGCGCGCGCGACCGTACCGCACCGCGCGCGACTACGGCATACACGCGGGAGAGTTAAACGAGCAGAAGCAAACCGAGATTTAACTGGTGGCGATAATAAACGCAGTGCAGTTCTATGGGGGTATTTAGCTGAACAGAAAGAAGTGCTCTGCAAAGCTAGAATAGTTTAAGACTCCACATCACTGTGGCAACACAACCTATCAGCAGAGAAAAGTTTGAAGAAGGCATGAGAGTGATGGCCCAGGCAAGTTTCAGTAAGTGTTTACAGAAGTGCCAAACTAGGCCTACTGTCTTTGAAATGCATTTAGTCATTTTAAGGGGAAAACACATTGTATTTATTATTTAAAGTTATTTTTCAAACAGCATGCTAGTGTAGGCCAAGAAGATTTATTTTCTGAATTTTCAATGCTGCTTTATTTTTATGTTTTAAATTGGGAAATACATGTTCCAAAACGACCTCTGTATTTAAAAATAAATCAAGCAAGTAGACTTAAAATAATCATTAATCGCACAACAGCCCCCATCCAAAAAGGAACTTTAAAAAGTTGTATTTGCACTTTGATGTGCATACACGTTAAATGTATGGTCCATTATTTGTATTTAGTGTGTCTATATAGTATTGCACCAAAACAGTAGAAGTTTTCTTTAATTGTGCTTTGTACTGTCTGTACGTTTACACATAATTTGTACCTGCACATAGCAAACAAAATTGCACAACTGTAAGGTCAGTGTCTGTTTTATTTTTGTATTCAAATAAACAGTTGTTTATTTCTTTACGGCGCATTGGCATCTTTGAGCAAAATACCCCTAAAATTTTCGCAGCGCCTCCCCTAGCACAGGGCAGTGACCACCTTGACTAAGACATTTCCTGGGGGAAACACTGACAGGGTTCCAGGTTCCATTCATTCACACACAGTCATACCGGTGGTGGTAAACTACCATAGTAGCCACAGCTGCCCTGGGGCAGACTGACGGAAGCGTGGCTGCCATTCAGCGCCTACGGCCCCTCAGACCACCACCTCAAACATACAGCAGTCATACACATTCACACCAAGCAAGGTGGGTGAAGTGTCTTAACCATGACACTAGGGCTGCAACTAACGATTATTTTGATAATCGATTAATCTGTCAATTATTTTCTCGGTTAATTGATTATTAATCGATTTTGTGTTTTGGTAAAATGTCAGAAAATGGTGAAAAATGTTGATACATTTTCCAAAGCCCATGTTGACGTCCTCAAATGTATTGTTATGTCCAAAACACACAGATATTTCAGTTTACTGTCATAATAGGATTAAAGAAACCAGAAAATATTCACATTTGAGAAGCTGAAATCAGAGAATTCGGATTTTGTTTTATTAAAAAATTACTTGAAACGATTGATTGATTGATTATCAAAATATTTGGCGATTATTTTAATAATCGATTAATCGTTGCAGCTCTACATGACACAAGTGGCAGGGCGGGAATTGAACCGCCAACCCTTCGATCATTGGATGACCCGCTCTATCACCTGAGACAGTCGCCCCGCATAATTATTATATTATGTTGTGAACTGTCTATACATATTAACTGTTAACTGTGTGTGTGTGTGTGTGTGTGTGTGTGTGTGTGTGTGTGTGTGTCTCTCTCTCTCTCCTCTGTCTGTCTGTCTCTCTGTGTGTGTGCGTCTCTCTCTCTCTCTCCTCTGTCTGTCTGTCTCTGTGTGTGTGTGTGTTCAGGTTTTGCGGTTGCTGGAGGATGAGGGTCTGCCTGAGCTGGTGATCCAGTTATCCTCTCTGGCGATAACAGAGGCGAACGACGACACACACAGCCAGGTAACACACACTGCCAGGTAACACACACACACACACACACACACACACACACACAGCCAGGTAACACACTCACACACACAGCCAGGTAACACACTCACACACACAGCCAGGTAACACACACACACACACAGCCAGGTAACACACACACACACACAGCCAGGTAACACACACACACACACAGCCAGGTAACACACACACACATACATTAAGGTATTTGCCCTTGCTGGCTCTCTGGAGAAGGCCTGGGCCAAGAGAACAACAAACACTTATAAATGAGATCTTTATGTTTGCTTTTCTTTTCTTTGCGTCTGTGTCCTTGTCTCCTTGTTTCCTTGTTTCCTTGTTTCCTCGTTTCCTTGTTGTCCTGCTGTGAAATGTGATCTCCATTTACAGGAAGTGAATGTTATCATGTGAATTGGATCCAGCTGCTGGGTCTTATAATCCCGAAGGGGATGGGTCCTGGTTTGGACATGACACAATAATAAAAATTAATTCATTCATTCATACAGCCAGGTAACACACACACACACACACACACACACAGCCAGGTAACACACACACACACACACACAGCCAGGTAACACACACACAAACACACACACAGCCAGGTAACACACACACACACACACAGCCAGGTAACACACACACAGCCAGGGAACACACACACACACAGCCAGGTAACACACACACACACACACACAGCCAGGTAACACACACACACACACACAGCCAGGTAACACACACACACACACACAGCCAGGTAACACACACACAGCCAGGTAACACACACACACACACCGGTGTGACACGAACCCTCTAAACATGTGTGTGTGTGTCTCTCTCAGGCCGCTCTCTGGACCAGAATATTCAAACATCATCTGGACCTGAGACACAACAGTGAAGCTTATGAAGCGCTGACGCAGAACCCCGACGCCAGCATGTAGATATCTGATTATTATTATTATTATTATTATTATTATTATTATTATTATTATTATTATATATAAATACACTATACAACCATTAAAGGAGCAGTGTGTAACTCTGCGTGTGTCAGAGAAGTGAAACATTTTCTAAGGTATATTCTCATAACTGAATAAACAAACTTTCCTCACAGGAAAATGTGATCCCTGGAACACTGTTTGAAGTTAGAAAGCTTCCTGAAAAGTTACTGTTTCACTGTTGTTGTTTACAGCAGCAGGGCCCACAGTTTGGTTTACCAACATGTTACTAGAACGTTGGGGTTCCTAACTCTTCTCCCAGTAAGAAGGCGTGCCTCTCAGTGGCGTCATGAATCGGATTGCATCTTTGTTACGCACAAGTTTTTCAACCTCATGCTTGTTCTGCAACATTGCATTGGTTATTCTGCGCCCATCTCGGGTTAAAGGTTTTCCTTTACGCAGCTGTGTTGACATGCTGGAAGTGGCCTGATATATCTCAGTTACAAACAAGCAAAGAAGAGTTAGTTTGAATCCCTCGTCCATACAGCTAAGTCTTGTTTTGAAATAACTGCAGGGTGTTCATTTTTTATGCCGGTTTTCATCTAGAGTGTTCACAAAGCTCTGCCTCATCTCTGATTGTTATGTCACTGTACTGCAGAGGGACCTCTTTAGTTAAAGCAAAGCCCTCACTAGTTTAGTCCATGTTACAGTTTGGAACAGTTGATGGCCGGTAGCTTCAGATTCACTTCTTAGTCTCGGTAAGGCGTTTACCGGTTCTTGTACTTCTGATGGGTCACAGATTAGATCGCCTTGTATGGCTCTTTGCTGACCTTTGGGAAGTGGGATAATTTTTGCAAATGTTATGCATTTGGAAATGAGATGGCTCTCTAAAATGTTTAAATCACACTGTTCAGTGGGAATAGTTTGTCTTCTCTAAAGCCAAAGCTCTTTCTGTGTGTTCAGGCAGCAGGACTCAACCCTAGTTTACAGAGCCCAGGCTGTGTATTAACACTAGATGACTAACCCTAACCTGTCTGTCTCTCAGGCAGCAGGACTGTCTGCGTCAGCTGGTCGTGGTTCTGTGTGAACGTTCTCAGATCAGAGACCTGATCCAGTTCCCCTACGTCAACCTGCACGATGAGGTAATGCCTCAGACGCACGCACACACACACACACACACACACACACACACACACACACACACACACACACACACACACACACACACACACACACACACACACACACACACACACTCTCTACAGCCTTAGATTACTGCAGGAAATCATTACAAGAATAACGGATAGACATTAATGTGCTTAACATGGATGCCTCTGTGTGTTTCTCTCTCCCCCTGCCTGTCTCTTTCGCTCTCTTTGTCTCTCTCTGTCTGTCTGCCTGTCTCCCCCCTCCCTACCTGCCTGTCTCTCTCTCTCTCTTTGTCTCTCTCTGTCTGTCTGCCTGTCTCCCCCCCCCGCCTGTCTGTCTGTCAGGTGGTGTCCATCATAGAGTCGAGGGCCAGAGGCTTAGACCTGCTGGCTCATAACTACTACGACCTGCTGTACGCGTTCCACATCAACAGACACAACTACAGGAAAGGTGAGAAGCTTTAATGACCTTAACTTGATACATTTCACTTTCCTTTATTTAACCTCCAAAGGTCAATGGAGGAGTGACCCTCTTTTACAATGATGTTGAGTTATTACAAATACACAATATACAATACGTGTGTGTGTGTCTCTCTCTCTGCTTGTGTGTGTGTGTGTGTGTGTGTGTGTAGCGGGGACTGTGATGTATGAGTTTGGGATGCGTCTTGGCCGTGAGGTGCGGACGCGGCATGGCCTCCAGAAGCAGGTGAACTGTTACCTGACGGCGCTCACCTGTCTGAGGCTCATCAGACCAGAGTACGCCTGGATAGTTCAGCCAGCGTCAGGACAAGTGGTGAGACAGAGACATGTATATGGCATTGGAACACAGCTGTATATAAACATTCATATATATTTATAAAGTGTGTGTGTGTGTGTGCGTTGCAGTACGAGCGACCTGGAGCGTCTCCGAAGAGAAACTCAGACGGAGACTTTTCCTCTGAACCAGGTGAACGTCTACCTGTCTGTCTGTCCTGTGTGTTCATACACAGCCTATGCTCTGTAAACTGGCTTGGTGCTGTAGCCACGGGGGGCCCTTTGTTTATACAGCAGTTTACACAGCCTAGGCTCTGACGAGTCATGAAGTCAATTACCAATAGAACCAACCGGCAACCTCACTACCAAGGATAAAAATTCAATAGGGAAAGTTGTTAAAACTGCCTCAAAAATTACTGGCATCCAGTTGGAGAGCCTCGACTCTTTTTACCTTAGACAGTTGCTTAAGAAGGCTTTTTACATCCGTCAGGACCAGGCCCATCCACTCTACTCCGAGTTTATGTTGTTGCCATCAGGCCTTCGTCTGTGTGTCCCTAGGATAGCCAACAATAGATACAAATACTCCTTTGTCCCTTCATCCATCCGTGCAATCAATTCGGCCAGCAGCAGGTGATTGATGATGATGTGATGTTGACATGATTTTTACTTTGTTGCAGATGTCTTTGTTTGTTTTTATTTGTTTTTAATTTGTTTTTATTTTTTAATTGTTTTATTTTAATTTTGTTTTTATTTTTATTCTGTTTTTATATCCAAGCACTTTATTTTTATGCACTTTCTTGTCCTCCTCAGGCTTGCGTACATATTATTGTGCACATAATGGTGTTGTGTGCCCATTGATGTCATTGTCGTGTGTTTGATATCCTGTTGTAAACAATTTGCCCTTTTGGGACATTTAATAAAAACCTTGAACCTTGAACCTTGAACCAAAAGCGCCTTAACGAAGCATTCAGTCCTAACCTTGTATAGTAGTATGCTGACATTCTGTCTGCCTGTCTGTCTGTCTGCCTGTCTGTCTGCAGTGAGGCGTCAGGTCGACATCCTGGAGCTGAAGGATCTGGAGAAGGAATACACTCTGTGCCGCAGCCGGCTGACGCTCGCCCAGCACCACGAGCCCAGCGCCGCCATCGCAGGTACCAGCTGAGTGTGTGTGTCTCCGTTAGTGTGTGTATCTGTGTGTGTGTGTGTGTGTGTGTGTGTGTCTCAGTCTGTGTGTGCGTGTGTGTGTGTGTCTGTGCGCACCTTTTATACATGGTGTGTCTATGTGAGAGAGACAAACACTCGCTATAAGGCAGGGGTGGCCAACCAGTCAGAGACAAAGAGCCACATTTTTTACTGTGTTACTGCAAAGAGCCACATCGTACACACGGGTACACACGGGTACACACGGGTACACACAGTGGCGATTCCAGGAAATTTTGACTGGGGGTGGCCAAGGTGGGCCACAGAGTTAGAGTGGGGTGGCCATCGCACCCCTGAATGAATAGCATGTGATATGCTGTACAACCAATTCAAAGATGATTTATAATCCCAAATGCCCAAATCATGTTAGTATCCATTGTAATGTTTGTCAGAAAACTAAACCCCTGAAGGGGGGTCTGGGGGCATCCCCTCCCCCAGAAGATTTTTTTGTGTTTTTAACATGTAATCTAAGCATTCTGGTGCATTCTGGCGAAGATAATAAAGGAAAAAGTCAATATTTATTTCAGCTCAGATGAATTGTAAAATTAGCAAGACAACATAACTTGCTAGCAGCCAGATGCCTAACAACTGCACAGAGGGACGGATGACCACAAGCTTTTGACCAAATATCTTGCTAAAAAAATAAACCTGTATTTATGAAAGTCTGCCCTTGCTAAGAACATGTTACACTCGCTAACTACAAACTTTAATTTTTTTATTCAGATTTCAAAAATCTGCTGGGACACGTGCCTATACACATGCATGGGTGGCACGCATGTCACAAGCACACTTATGCTGTTTTCAAGACCTTTGCTGACCAGAGACCAGTTCTAGTGGCCACAGTCCTACCATTAATTTAGTAATTGAAAATTGCAAACTGATCTCATATCAGTGGATTGGGGTGTTTGTGTGATGAACTTGGCAACTACCTATCAAAAAAAGTTAAGAAAGAAAAGAAAAGAAAAAAAATACATATCATCTCTGAACTAGGATACATATCAGGAAAAAAATGTAATTAAAAAAATAAAATGAAAATGAAAATAAAAAATAACATTTGAACTGGGGGGGGGGGGCACTGGGGTGGCCAGTAAGATTTCAGGGGGGGGGGGCGTTTTTATTTTCGCGGGGAGCTTGCACATGCATGCACAAGCATTATTTTTAAAAAAAATAAAAATAAAAAATAAAAAACAGGGGGCCCCACACTAGGACTTGAAACGGGCCCCCAGATCGTTAAGGCCGCCCCTGTGATAATGACAGACCTGGACTCCTACAGTACTAAGACGACAGGCCAGTCATTTTCAACAATGAACATTGTGTGCACAGCCTCACACACAAACTCTCAGTTCCACCAAGTCCACAAACAAAAATATAACAATTTAAAATAGCGTTTTTCTCTTACTATGCATGTTGCTTTGTGGGACTTACTTTTAGCATGGAGTGAGCTGAAGTGGCGCCGAAGATTTGAAGCCTTGAAATGCGCAAATGACGCCTGGCATATAAGGTAGAATGGCTTGGTATAACGTTCAACAGAAAATATAAACTCTCCCACTCTGTTTCGGAGCGAAATTGACACAAATAGTTTACTCACGGAAAACCTCCCTCCAAGCTGAGCGGGCAGTTTTAGGTTGAGTCCGCACCAAACGTTTGCGAACGTTATGTTGCGTCCTCAATTAAACATTTGTTAACAGGCATACACATAGGGCCTACACATTAATAAAATAAAAAATGAAATAATAGACAACATGTAAAACGAACGTAAGAGCCGCATGAAACGTTTGCGAACATGCACACACATAGCACACAAAAAAAAAGTATAAAAAAAAAAAAAAAAAATTTTAATCACATAATTTGATATGAACTGAAGAGCCGCACGAAGCTGGGCAAAGAGCCGCATGCGGCTCGCGAGCCGCGGGTTGGCCACCCCTGCTATAAGGTAACGTGCCTCACACAGAGACACACACAAAATGGTTATGTAGTGTTTGAAGTGGCGTTAAACTCGACCTAGCGTACTATGACCGTGGAAAGTTAAGCTCTCTGTCTCTACATGAAGTCTGTCTGTCTGTCTGTCTGTCTGTCTGTCTGTCTGTCTGTCTGTCTGCCTGCCTCACTGCCTGCCTCACTCCCTGTCTGCCTCCCTCACTCCCTGTCTGCCTGTCTCCCTCACTCCCTGTCTGTCTGTCTGTCTGTCTGTCTGTCTGCCTGCCTGCCTCACTGCCTGCCTGCCTCCCTCACTCCCTGTCTGCCTGTCTCCCTCACTCCCTGTCTGCCTGTCTCCCTCACTCCCTGTCTGTCTGTCTGTCTGCCTCCCTCACCCCCTGTCTGTCTCTCTCAGGCAGTGCGTCTGCGGTGGAGATGGTGGCCCTGCTGGTCCAAACCGGACTGTTTGACTCTGCGCTCCGTCTCTGTCAGACTTTCAGCCTCAGCCTCACGCCCGTGTTTGAGGGGCTCACATTCAAGTTAGTATATACTTCTCCCTCTAACCCTCTAACCCTAACCCTCTAACCCTAACTCTCTAACCTTAACCCCTAATACCATACCTAGCCCCTAACCCTCACCTTCAAGTTAGTATATACTTCTCCCCATAACCCTCTAACCCTAACCCCTAATACTATACCTAACCCTAACCCCCTAACCCAGTGTTTGAGGGGCTCACCTTCAAGTATGTATAAACCTCTCCCTTTAACCCTCTAACCCTAATACCATACCTAGCCCCTAACCCTCACCTTCAAGTTAGTATAAACCTCTCCCTTTAACCCTCTATCCCTAACCCCTAATACCATACCTAACCTTCAAGTACATAAAATATCCCTAACCCCCAACCCCTAATACCATACCTAACCCTCTCACCCTCTAACCCTGTTTGAGGGGCTCACCTTCAAGTCATATATACTTAACCTAACACTAACCCTCTATCCCTCACCTTCAAGTCAGTAACCCTAACCCTCTAACCCAGACCCTAACCCTAACCTTGTAACCCTCTAACCCAGACCCTAACCCTAACCTTGTAACCCTCTAACCCATACCCTAACCCTAACCCTCTAACCCAGACCCTGACCATCGGCATTGGCCTAACGCTGTAACCCTAACCCTAACCTTGTAACCCTCTAACCCTAACCCTAACATATCCATATATAACTCTATTGTAATGTTGCAGATGCATCAAGCTGCAGTTTGGAGGGGAGGAGTGTCAGAACGAAGCCTGGAGCTGGCTGGCTGCTAATGAGCTGTCTACTGTGGTCAACACCAAAGAGTCCAGGTCTGTCTGTCTGTCTGTCTGTCTCAATTATAATTCATCTTAAATCCTTCTAACTCTGTAA
>CASHTC010000630.1:15000-57500 GCA_949357725.1 Hyperoplus immaculatus
TGTGTGTCTCTGTGTGCCTTAGTGTGTGTGTGTGTCTCTGTGTGCCTTAGTGTTTGTGTGTGTGTCTCTGTGTGCCTTAGTGTGTGTGTGTGTGCCTTAGTGTGTGTGTGTGCCTTAGTGTGTGTGTGTGTGCCTTAGTGTGTGTGTGTGTGTCTCTGTGTGTCTGTCTGTGATGTCGAGTAAAAGTACAATACACACAAAAACACAATGCAAATATACAACAAGCTGACGAGGAGACAAGAACAATTAAAACATTCAGATCAAATGAATGAATCAGAACAACAGGCAAATTAAAACAAGTGGAGTGGGGCGGATTCAAAATAATGTTTAAATTGGTTAACAGATATGAGGGTATCTATTTAATGGGTTCCTGTAAGTTGTTCCAGGAGTCAGGGGCACTGAGGCTAAAAGCCATCACTCTTTCCCAGCTCAGACCGGGTCTATGGAACATTATAACAGGAGCATGTCAGTGGAGCGGCTCTGATAAAGCCCATCAGAAATGTGTATATCATAATATATCAAGATATGCTGTATATAATGTGTTATATAATATTTAAAATAAAACACACACACACACTCTGAATAACTGTATCTCAACTGGTCGAGTTTAAATGCATGAGAAATGCCTCCGTCTGGTGGTGACCAGTGGTAGTGACGCAAAGCCTTGTAATCAGGTCAGTGATTGTAGACAGGTGTGCAAACAAACAGTGAATGGTGAGAGAGCTCACAGTGTTTACTGCTCCAGACACACTGTGATACTGACAGAGTATAGAACAGTACTTTATATCACAACAAATGTTTGAGTGATATTAGCGTCAGTTTTTTTATTTGCACTTTTCAGTTTATTAGATTTATTTTGCTGCATGTTAGAGCTGAGAGCCAACACATGCACACGCTCACACAACCTACCGGACAGACTACAATCAACTTCAACACACCAAGTAAGTGCATAAAGGCTTTGGCACCAAACTAAGAAAGCTATTGACCGAACACCACTGAGAGACAGACTTATAGGATCCAAACTAAGAAAGCTATTGACCTAACACTGAGAGACAGACTTATAGGATCCAAACTAAGAAAGCTATTGACCTAACACTGAGAGACAGACTTATAGGATCCAAACTAAGAAAGCTATTGACCTAACACTGAGAGACAGACTTATAGGATCCAAACTAAGAAAGCTATTGACCTAACACTGAGAGACAGACTTATAGGAATAAGTTTACAAATGGCCTGCCGCTGCATTTCATTTGTAACAGAAAGGTCCTGTACTAATACACTCATGTAAACTTTGCTGTGCGTGCGTGCGTGCGTGTGTGTGTGTGTGTGTGTGTGTGTGTGTGTGTGTGTGTGTGTGTGTGTCAGCAGTCCAGCCCTACTGAAGAGGAGAAGTTAAGGCGTAAGCTGAGTGAGCTGGCGGGGGGTCTCTCCTCTGATGATGAACCCAGTAAGAGAGCTCCGTTCCTGGGTAAACCTCCGGCCGTGAGGGGGTCCCTCTGGTTCCCAAGGTTGACAAACAATTCAGCTCATCCAGCGACGAGGAGACTACAGAGGCTCAGAAGGTACACACACACACACTGCTACACACGGTTACCGTGCACACACACAGTAACACACACACTGCTACACACACACACGCATACACACAGTAACAGACACACACTCACACACACACAGTATATGTTTCCTATTCCTCTGTACGTCTGGCTCATATTACAGAGACTTGAAGTTTAAACCTTCATTGTTTACCTACTGAATGCACTATGTACAGCACTTTGGACAGTGCAAACTGTCATAAATGTGCATTTATACATTTTACTTACTTACTTACTTATAACTCACCTAGGCCCTTTGCAGGGCTGTACAGTGCGACAGTTTTGATCGCATTTGCTACTGAAATTGATCACGTGCGATGATGAATACAAATCCATTCGCACTCGTGCGACAGCTTGATAATGAGGAGAGGCTGTCTTTGAAACACAGAGGAGCGCTGCACAACACTGCTTAGAGGGCTCTACATTAACACTCTCCAAATGGGGGTAAATGAGTTTTAGGCAAGTAAGTTATTGAGTCCACCCTCCACTTTGGCTGGTGAAAGATGTGTGCTCGGGATCTGTGCTCGTGCAGCGATTCTAGGTATAAAAACTTCACCTACGGCAATTACCGGAAGGAGACGGCACATTACCACAGTTAAGTTAGCGCGTGTACAAACAGAACATTTCCTGTGCGCCTTCACATTAAAGGCCTGTTACAAGCCAAACGTGAGTTGACTTTTATTTTGAAGCCGGTAAGAACAAGAAGTTAGCGCTTTTTTCTAGCTTGAAAGGCCACTCCTTCAGCTGCAGCGAGCAGTCAACAGTAGCCTAGTCTATTTAAACAACGTTTTAAATAAGCCACTGAAAAGCTACTCCCAACACATTCACAACAACCTATTTAATTTATCCTAAATTGTACCAATATGTATACTTATTTATTTAATAGGCTATGTTTAATGTTTTAAAGTTTGGTTTTAATTAACAGAAGGACATTATAATAATAACTAGAAATCCCGCGGAGATTTTGAAAGTACGGGCCGCCCGTGCAAATCGGGGAAGAAAAAAAATCACGGCTGACCCCTGTGGTCCGAGAGACTTTATCGTAGAACAACATGAGCTGTACATGTCTGACAAATGATGAGTCAATCGGAGTCAGGGGGAAAGGGGCGTGGCCTGGCAAACATTGCATTGGTGAATTACGGTTTTCGCATTTGTGGCGCCCCCTATGGGTTAACCTCGAAAAGCCTAGAGGGCCACGCTACCACATGTCTTCTGCACATATCCTGCAAGTTTCATGATGATAGGACCCATGGTCAATGAGTTATGGCCAATGTGTTATTAAGCCCCGCCCCTGCGTAAACATTTTAGTCAATGGCGGCCATGTTTTTCAAGTTGTTTTACTAATATTTTTCGGAGACGTGCGTCATAGTCCCCCGGGGCTTCGTGAGACATTTGGTGTTGATAGAGTAAAACTTGAGAAAGTTGTGGATAAAACCCTGTTTTTCAGTTTATGCTAATTAGCCGAAAGTATTTCCAGGTTGACTCTTATGGTCCAAGAGGCTTTTTTGTAGAGCACCCTAAAATACACCTGTGTGAGAAATTTCAAGTCAATCGGACTTACAGTGTGCGGGGCGCGGCCTCTAAAACTTTCTTCAGTCGGGGCTTAATAACAGCGCCCCCTAGCGGAAATTCAAAAAAAATTCCGAGAGGCTATATTGTAGAGCACCATGAGCTGTACAAGTGTAATCAATTTCAAGTCAATCGGAGTCGGGTGACATTTGTGGCGCCCCCTATGGGTTAATTGCGATAAGCTTGGTGGGACATGCTACCACATGACTTCTGCACATACCCAACAAGTTTGATGGTGATAGGACCTATGGTTAAGGAGTTATGGCCAACGTGTTATTAAGCCCCGCCCCTGCGTAAACTTTTTGGTCAATGGCGGCCATGTTTTTCAAGTTGTCCTACTAATCTTTTACGGGTATGTTTATTGTAGTCCCCCGGGGCTTCACGAGAAATTTGGTGTTGATACAGTCAAATTTCAGAAAGTTGTGGATAACACGCTGTTTTTCACGTTATGCTAATTAGCGGGAAATATTCCCAAAGAATTTTTATGGTCCCAGAGGCTTTTGTGAGTGAATCCAATCCCCGCGTCGGCGGCCCCCGCCCGTCGGCCGGGCCCGAAAGCTTCTACGAACCGCCGCCGCGGGCTTTCCGAACTCCAGTCCCGAGTTGTGGCCGTCCCCTGATGCTGTGTATACAATTTGGTGATGATAGGTTGGAAATCCACAGAGCGAATGTGACTTCACTGTATTTCAGGTCATGTAAGTTAGGGAAGAAAGAAAATAATGGCTGACCCCTATGGTCCAAGAGGCTTTATTGTAGAGCACCATGAGCTGTACATGTGTAAGAAATGTCAAGTCAATCAGAGTCAGGGGGCGAGGGGCGTGACCTGTCAAACATTGCGTTTTTGAATGATGGTTTTCGCATTTGTGGGGGCCCCTATGGGTTAACCTCGACAAGCTCTAATGGCGCTTTTCCACCGCACATGTAGATCGACTCGACTCGACTCGACTCGACTCAACTTGGTTTGGTAGCAGCACGGGTCGTTTTCCACCGCAAATAGTACCTGCTGAACGTGGGTGGGGTCGTCGTAAGGGGCTGAAAGCCTACTCCGGAGCAAAGTAGCAAAGCAGAAATTAC
The DNA here is from genome assembly GCA_949357725.1 of Hyperoplus immaculatus. Classification (NCBI taxonomy): domain Eukaryota; kingdom Metazoa; phylum Chordata; class Actinopteri; order Uranoscopiformes; family Ammodytidae; genus Hyperoplus; species Hyperoplus immaculatus. Next base: position 19,239 of record CASHTC010000630.1, read on the forward strand.
GAGCAGTTGTTGCACTATTAACTGAACCAACCGCCAAAAACACGGATGAAAAATGTTTAAGAAATACCCCCCTTGTATCTGTTTGCTAAAAGAAGTAGAAGAATATTGCTACGGGCCATTACAAGGGATGGTTGTTGTCCCGATGTGTGACTCTGCCACACAGTCAGCTGTAGGGATGCGTCACGTACATCCCTATGCACGTAAACACGGGCATGATAAAGTTGACTGTTTAGTGCTTGTTTCAGGATACGTGTTTTCAACTGCAAGCCGTGTCTCAGCCTGATTATTTTATTGAGGTAATCAGTTCAGTCCGAGGCTTGTAATGTAATCGCTCGCTATCATAGACTTTATAATGTCTATGCTCGCTATCATGTCTGTCCCAGCTGGCTACTATTTAGCCTAGCTGCTAGCTGCCCTACATGTCTCCTCTCATATGTAAGTAACTTCCCCAACAACCAACACTGGGTGAGCTTAGCGAATATATGGAAAATAAATTCGGATCTGTGATGCAAATCAAATGAAAGAGAGCCAGAGAAGGCTGCACGCGGCGTAAATACACTCAAAAGTCCCGGAGAGTTGGGGAGAATAAACAACAGAATGAAGCCGGTAGTCTCTGGCCACTGATTGGTCTGCCGACGTCACCTTTTAGCATCGGCTCAGCTCGCTTGGACCCTAGAGCGAGGCGATACCAAAAAAGCAGCCGCTACGTGGTACCAGGTACCATGAAATTGCGGTGGAAAAGCCAAAAATACGAGTCGAGTCGAGCTGATACCATGCGGTGGAAACGCGCCATTAGAGGACCATGCTACCACATGTCTTCTGCACATATCCTGCAAGTTTCATGATGATAGGACCAATGGTCAATTAGTTATGGCCAATTTGTTATTAAGCCCTGCCCCTGCATAAAAGTTTTAGTCAATGGCGGCCATGTTTTCCAAGCTATCCTACTAATATTTTTCGGAGACGTGCGTCATAGTCCCCCGGGGCTTCGTGAGACATTTGGTGTTGATGAAGTAAAACTTGACAAAGTTGTGGATAAAACCCTGTTTTTCAGTTTATGCTAATTAGCCGAAAATATTTCCAGGTTGACTTTAATGATCCAAGAGGCTTTTTTGTAGAGCACCCTAAAATACACCTGTGGGAGAAATTTCAAGTCAATCGGACTTACGGTGTGCGGGGCGTGGCCTCTCAAACTTTCTTCAGTCGGGGCTTAATAACAGCGCCCCCTAGCGGAAATTCAAAAAACTGTCCGAGAGGCTGTATTGTAGAGCACCATGAGCTGTACAAGTGTAATACAGGTCAATCAGAGTCAGGGGGCATTTGTGGCGCCCCCTATGGGTTAATCTCGATAAGCTTCCAGGGACATGCTACCACATGACTTCTGCACATACCCAGCAAGTTTGATGATGATAGGACCTATGGTTAAGGAGTTATGGCCAACGTGTTATTAAGCCCCGCCCCTGCGTAAACTTTTTGGGAAATGGCGGCGAAAAAAATAATCATGGCTGACCCCTATGGTCCGACAGGCTATAAAGGTAAAGGGGAGGAGCCTAACGCGGTAAAGGGGAGGAGCTTAATGTGGTAAGGGGAGGAGCCTAACGCGGTAAAGGGGAGGAGCTTAATGCGGTAAGGGGAGGAGCCTAATGCTGTAAAGAGGAGAGCCTAACGTGGTAAAGGGGAGGGGCTTAATGTTGTAAAGGGGAGGAGCTTAATGTGGTAAAGGGGAGGAGCCTAAAATGGTAGAGAGGAGGAGCCTAATGTGGTAAAGGGGAGGGGCTTAATGTGGTGAAGGGGAGGAGCCTAACATTGTAAAGGGGAAGAGCTTAATGTGGTAAAGGGGAGGAGCCTAACATGGTAAAGGGGAGGAGCTTAATATTGTAAAGGGGAGGAGCCTAACACGGTAAAGGGGAGGAGCTTAATATTGTAAAGGGGAGGAGCTTAATGTGGTAGAGAGGAGGAGCCTAATGTGGTAAAGGGGAGGGGCTTAACGTGGTAAAGGGGAGGGGCCTAACATGGTAAAGGGGAGGAGTCTAACATGGTAAAGGGGAGGAGCTTAATGTTGTACAGGGGAGGAGTCTAACATGGTAAAGGGGAGGAGCTTAATATTGTAAAGGGGAGGAGCCTAACACGGTAAAGGGGAGGGGCTTAATGTTGTAAAGGGGAGGAGCCTAAATGGTATAGAGGAGGAGCCTAATGTGGTAAAGGGGAGGGGCTTAACGTGATAAAGGGGAGGAGCCTAACATGGTAAAGGGGAGGGGCTTAATGTTGTAAAGGGGAGGAGCTTAATGTGGTAAAGGGGAGGGGCTTAATGTTGTAAAGGGGATGGGCCTAATGTGGTGAAGGGGAGGGGCTTAATGTTGTAAAGGGGATGGGCCTAATGTGGTGAAGGGGAGGGGCTTAACGTGGTAAAGGGGAGGAGCTTAATATTGTACAGGGGAGGAGCCTAACGTGGTAAAGGGAGGGGCCTAACATGGTAAAGGGGAGGAGCTTAATGTTGTAAAGGGGAGGAGCCTAATGTGGTAAAGGGGAGGAGCTTAATGTGGAAGGGGAGGAGCCTAATGTTGTAAGGGGGAGCTTAACGTGGTAAAGGGAGGGGCCTAACACAGTAAAGGGGAGGAGCTTAATGTTGTAAAGGGGAGGAGCCTGATGTGGTGAAGGGGAGGAGCCTAATGTGGTAAAGGGGAGGAGCCTACTGTGATAAAGGGGAGGGGCTTAACATGGTAAAGGGGAGGAGCCTAACATGGTAAAGGAGAGGAGCTTAATATTGTAAAGGGGAGGAGCTTAACGTGGAAGGGGAGGAGCCTAATGTGGTAAAGGGGAGGAGCCTAATGTGGTGAAGGGGAGGGGCCTAACATGGTAAAGAGGAGGAGCCTAATGTGGTAAAGGGCAGGAGCCTAACGTGGTAAAGGGGAGGAGCTTAATGCAGTAAAGAGCAACATGAGCTGTACAAGTGTAAGAAATTTCAATCAGAGTCAGGGGGCATTTGTGGCGCCCCCTATGGGTTAATCGCGATAAGCGTCGAGGGACATGCTACCACATGACTTCTGCACATACCCAGCAAGTTTGATGATGATAGGACCTATGGTTAAGGAGTTATGGCCAATTTGTTGATAGGCCCCGCCCCTTCGTAAAGTTTTTGGCGGCCATGTTTTTCAAGTTGTCCTACTGATCTTTTACGGGTATGTTTATTGTAGTCCCCCGGGGCTTCACGAGACATTTGGTGTTGATACAGTAACATTTCAGAAAGTTGAAGAAGAGAAGAATCTTCATCAAAATGAATGGAGCTACACCCGAAGAAACCAAAATTGTGCATATCAGAACGGAGGAGGATCTGGTTCAGTTCCGGAGGGAAGAGGACCTGATCAACAAGCAGCAAGAATGAGCAACACAACTGATGGGATAAATTATCATGATAGTCTGGAGTTATCAGCTAATCTTTACGAGGATCCTACATCATCGGACCAAAATGACATTATTGACCCTGATAATCATTTCTACAATAGAGGGAAAAGAGACTGTCAGTATCATACAGAGGATCAATTCATCAGTTGCTTTCAATCAATTGGGAAATTGTCCATAATTCATTTTAATAGCAGAAGTCTCTACACAAATTTTTCGCATATTAAGGAATACTTACAGAAATTCTCCAACCCATTCAACATCATTGCAGTGTCAGAAACATGGATTAAGGAAGGCAAATGCATGGACTTTGATCTTAAGGGTTATAAACTGGTTTGTGTCAACAGAATTAACAAGAGAGGGGGAGGAGTGGCCCTTTTCGTTGATGAAAATATAAGGTTTGAAATCGTAAATAACATGTGTGCTGCAATTGATAACCTAATGGAATGTGTGACTATTGAAATTCAAACGAATGATAAATGTTTAATTATCAGCTGTGTGTACAGAACACCCGATTCCAAAGTGGAAGACTTTATAGAATATGTGGGAGAATTATTTTCTAAGGTTAACCAAAAGAAGATATTTATCTGTGGGGATACTAACATTGATTTACTTAATATTACTCCTCTGACTGATGAATTTGTAAATACACTGAACGTGATGGGCCTACAGCCCTTAATTACAAGGCCAAGCAGGATTACAATAAATAGTGCCACGTTAATAGACAACATATTTACGAATGTTATGGGGGATGTAATAGATAGTGGACTATTGATAAACGACATAAGTGACCATTTACCTGTATTTGCTATATACGATTGGAAACAAAAGTTGCAAATTAGACCAAACAAAGATGTATATGTTAGGTTGGAGACCGAGGAGAGGATAGAGGCATTGAAAAATGATTTATTGTCGCAAAATTGGGACTGTGTTTACAAGGAGAAGGATGTTAATGTAAGTTTTGGATTATTCTTGGAGGTATTTCAAAGGCTGTATGAGAAAAATTGTCCACTAAAAAAAAGGGCCTTTAAGCAAAGACAGAATAAACAGTGGCTAACTAAATCCTTGAAAAATGCTTGTAAAAAAAAAATACATTGTACAAAAGATTCATAAAAGCAAGGACACCACAGGCTGAGTTAAAATACAAAACCTATCGTAACAAGCTAAATATCATTCTCAGAGACTGTAAAAAAAAATATTTTTGCAAGCTTTTAGAAACAAATGCAAATTACCCTAAAAAACTGTGGGATATAGTGAACACAGTATTAAGAAATGACAGCAAAATACATAATTATCCTGAGTATTTCCATGAAAATAACGTTAAGTTGGATAACATGAATACCGTGGCGAATAAACTAAACAATTTTTTTGTTATGGTTGGTCCGAATTTGGCCATGGGTATCCGCGAGAGGTGTATGGGGGAGTCTTGGGAACAGGAAGACACTATTCAACAATCCATGTTTCTAAAGCCAGTCAAGGCCATGGAGATTAGTGAGATTTTACTGGGAATGCAACCGAAGGCCTCAAGAGACTCACTGGGGCTTAACATGAAAATATTAAAAGCTGTGCAAGAAAGTATTCTTCAACCTTTAACACATATTTGTAACTTATCTTTTCAAACAGGAATTTTTCCTTGTAGTATGAAAATAGCTAAGGTTATACCAATACATAAGAATGGAGATGAACACTCATTTACAAATTATAGACCAGTCTCAATTTTGCCTCAATTTTCTAAAATTTTGGAAAAGCTATTTAACAACAGATTAGATGATTTCATTAATAAACATCAAATTCTTTATAATAGTCAATTTGGCTTTAGAAAGAATCATTCCACGGCGCTGGCCTTGGCTGAATCGGTAGAAATCATTAGTAATGCTATAGATCACAAATCATACTGTATAGGAATTTTTATAGACCTTAAAAAAGCTTTTGACACTATAAATCACAAGATCCTTCTTAATAAGCTTGAGAATTATGGCATTAGAGGTATAGCACGGGACTGGGTCAGAAGTTATTTACAGGACAGGAAACAATATGTGAAATTAGGGGAGATCACATCGTCATGCTTGGATATTGTTTGTGGGGTCCCTCAAGGGTCAATTTTAGGGCCGAAATTATTCCTGCTTTACATAAATGATATTTGGAAAGTTTCGAAGGTCTTAAAGTTAATTTTATTCGCTGATGACACAAATATCTTCTATTCGGGGCATGATCTGAATAATATGGTTGAGACTGTAAACATTGAATTGACAAAGTTACATGGGTGGTTAAATCGAAATAAGTTATCATTAAATTTGGAAAAAACTAAATTTATGTTGTTTGGTAGGAGAGCAGCAGATGTCTCTGTGAAAATCCAGGTAAATGGGAAAGATATTGAAAGGGTCAAGCAACACAAAGTACTAGGGGTAATAATGGATGACAAGTTAAGTTGGAAACCACAAGTTAGCCATCTTAGGGGCAAAATAGCCAGGAGTATTTCTTTACTTTGGAAAGCACAACATTGTTTCAATCAAAAGGCCTTACTTGTATTATACTGGACTTTAGTTTCCCCACATCTGCATTACTGTGTTGAGGTGTGGGGAAACACTTACAAAGGTACATTGTACCCATTGGAGATCCTTCAAAAAAGGGCAATACGAATAATATATCAAGCAACTTACAGGGCACGCACTAATAACTTCTTTATTGATGGTAGAATTCTCAAATTACGGGACGTAGTAAGTTACCACACCGTACAAATGATGTACAAGGCTTCAAAAAAAAGCCTTCCTGTCAGTTTACAAGCAATGTTTGAAGAAAGAGGAGTCTCACATGATTTAAGAAGAAAAAGAAGATTCACAGAGAAAAACATAAGGACCACACTTAAATCATTTTCGATTTCTGTAAAGGGTATTAAATTATGGAATGAACTTGATGAAGATATCACAGGGAGTTGCAGTTTGCGAAATTTCAAAAAAATGTATGTCTCTAAAATTATGGAAAATTATAGACTGAATGCAGAGCACTAAGAAGCTGATAAATGGTGGATGGCACTTTCATAACATTATTGTAAAAGATAGGTCAACAGAATGACTTGTTTGGGTTTGAATACTTTTGCAGTTGTGTTTAGACTACCAGATAATGACATTGAAAAGGCCACAATAAAAGGGCAAAACAAACTCTGCATTGTCAGAAACTCAGAACGGAGCAGAACTGATCTTAAAAGCTGAAGCAAGTGGATTAATCCGATGACATGAAAGGAGACATCGCTAATATCAAAGGAGACATCGAAAAAATGGCTGCAGTGGAAGGAGAGGATAACAATGACTAATTAAAATTCATCGAGAAAATTGGATAGCATATCAGTTGTGCAACGTCAATGAATAAGGAGAATGAAAATTGACTGGGTATTGGACTGCAGCTTAACAGACAAAAAAAAAAAAAAAAAAAAAAAAAAATATATATACTTAATCCTTGTGTATTTTCTTCCTTTTTATTTTTATTTTTTATTTTTTTTCATTATTTTTACTTTTTCTTTTTTTCTGTTTTCTTTTCTTTTCTATGATCAGTAAATGTGAATCTGATTTTTGAATCTGATGAAAGTGGGGGCGGGACTCGATAAGCCTTAGGCTTCTTCCGTCACCCTTCGGACAACACTAATTACGATTTATGATGTGAAAGAGATAATTGTGTATTGTGTGAAATTGTCCGAAAGAAATGAATAAAAAAAAAAAAAAAAAAAAAAAAAGTTTGATGATGATAGGACCTATGGTTAAGGAGTTATGGCCAATTTGTTGATAGGCCCCGCCCCTTCGTAAAGTTTTTGGCGGCCATGTTTTTCAAGTTGTCCTACTGATCTTTTACGGGTATGTTTATTGTAGTCCCCCGGGGCTGCACGAGAAATTTGGTGTTGATACAGTAAAATTTCAGAAAGTTGTGGATAACACCCTGTTTTTTAGTTTATGCTAATTAGCGGGAAATATTCCCTGGCGGACTGATATGGTCCCAGAGGCTTTTTTGTAGAGCACCCTAACATACACCTGTATGAGAAATTTCAAGTCAATCGGAGTTACGATGTGAGGGGCGTGGCCTCTCAAACTTTCTTCAGTCGGGGCTTAATAACAGCGCCCCCTAGTGGAAATTCAAAAAAACTGTATAATAGCACACCATTCGGGGTAGGGACGGACGTTCTGTGAAATATTTGCGTTTCTAAGTGAAACGGTGTGGGAGGAGTAGCAGCTCGAAATTTGCGGCAGAAGTAAGAAGAAGAAGAAGAAGAAGAAGTATGGTGGAGAGTAATAATTACGGGCCCTCAATACATTGAGGGCCCGTACTTAATAATAAGTATGGTGGAGAGTAATAATTAAACTGAGAGCCCGTACTTAATGATAATTCTGAATCAGCATAAAATTGCAATTGGCAGGTTAGATTCTTTTTTCTAAATTGCAATCAGTGCACCCCTATTCATTTTTCCATAATTATTACTGCACACACTAGGATATAATATTAATTGAGAATCTCAAATGAGACCAAGATGACAGGCTCAAAGGTAATTAGAGCGAAATGCAAGGGTTAAGGTTATGCAAGTTTTCGATCATACTTTGTGCTACCAAATTTATTTCTGTGCTACTGAATTTTTTTTTGCTTGCTAGCACCAGTGCTACTGCCTAAAAAAATAAGCGTACAGCCCTGCCCTTTGGCACAAATCACCCCAACCCCAGAACTTTGGATAATAAGCATGATGCAGCAGTTTAGGGCTGACATCGTGCTAACTGTATAGACTCAAAGTGTAGCATACCAAAGCAGTAAAACACGTGTCAAATGTTTTCAAACGTGTCTATAATTGTTCAGACACAATAATCAAAAAACCTTGATTATGGAAATTTTACTTTGAAAGGCAAAAAACAGTTTTTTGAGCTTGAATGTGCTTATATCTTATTCCTTGTGTCTCTTCTTCACAGGATGAGTCAAATTGATGGCTCTTCTTAAATTTGAGGTTACATTTCCAATTTCTTCTATGGTTTTCTAGAAACAAGGGGTGGCACAACTTCCCCACCGTCACAACTTAGGCCACTCTCCCCTACATAGGCTATATAAAGGTGAAGTTATAACATATTTTCCCCTTCAGAATAATTCAAAGCAAACCCCTTTTATGTAAAAGCTATATGTTTTCATTGATGAAGTATTGCCTAACTAACAGGAGACCATTGATGAGCGAAGTGATTTTGGGGGATACTGCACTGTGCACGGTATAGAGTGAAGGTATAGAAAGTTTTCATTTCTAATTTGGCATTTATAGACGGTCCCTGCGCCCTCTTCTCAGCCAGCTGCACACAGAGAACAATGTTACTAGTTGTGCTTAGAGGACATATCCTTTCGTTAACACCAGGGGCCTATTGCATAAAACTAGGATAAGGGATTAACCTAGGATTTTTCGATTATCCTGGCTTGCGTTAGCCATGATCCGGTTGCATAAAAGCGGTGGGACATAAGTTACCATGGAGATTTATCCTTTACGTTTAGCCTGGTCGGGACCAGGCTAAACGTAAAGGATAAACTTATTCTGTTGCCTGATTGGCTCAGTCAGCTGTCACTCCGATCTGAAGGTGTTTAACAGTTATTCCATGATCTTCTGTGTATTGCTTTATTTTCATTAGTCTGTTTTAAGGTCCCACATAAAAGACTGCATTGTCATTTAGTTAAATAGTTATTTTTTTATTATTTAACCTGAACCATTTATAATTAACTTAATTATAATTACATTAAGATGAAATTATATAAATTATAATAATTTATGTGATAGTTTGTTCATATTGCAGGCTATATTTATACAATTGATTATCAATGGCAGATGACGTTGCAAATGTGGGTCAAATAAATTCACTTTGTACTTATCACTATATCGAGGTGCATCTAAAACTAAATTAAATATGAATGAAAGTTTCCTTTTTTCTGTAATTTAATTCAAAAAGTGAAACTTAAATATATTCTAGATTCATTACACATTAAGTGAAATTAATCTAGAATAAACATACTTTTCAGAAGGTCGACATTTCTGATTGGTTGTTTGCAATATTCTAATATTTTGAGATACTTATTCCATGATCAATCAATCATCCAAAAAGAAGGCCTGACATATTTCACTTTGTGTAATGAAAGTTTAACTTTTTGAATGGACTTTCCATGATATTCTATTTTTTAGATGCACCTGCAGACTGCTCACTGTCAACTATTGTATCATAAAACAATGCAGGGACATCAAGATAAGATGGCAGAGAATACATCTCCTGTATGAAATGAACTGCCCCCTGACTTACGGTTTGAACTAGCAAGGCATTGTGGGAAAATGGGCCGTCTTTTCCATTTTTCCATCAGTAAATCTGTGTTGGATCTCTGGGTCTACTTCTGAAAGCTGTGGGCCGGCTCTTAACAGAATGACTTACATCTGGGGCCTATCCGAAAAGTCCAATCTCCTAACCTATAAGCCTCCTTTCCTATGCCTTAACCCCTAAACGTCATCGGGGTTAAGGAGAGATGAAAGCTGTGGGCTGGCTCTTAACAGAATGACTTACACCTGGCTTGACAAAGCGTCCCCTTTACATCCTGGATTGGCGTTTATGCAACTGACTGATCCAAAGTGCCCAGGCTAGACTTTGTCAAGGCCGGCTTTATCAATCATCCTGGATGTCTTTATTCCACTTTTATGCAATAGGCCCCAGGTTGTAGCCATTGTCTGCCTTACGATGATGGCAAAGATGCATCGTTTGTGTTTTAATAACATTTTGCTTTATGAGGTCCTGAGGTTCCAATCTGTGGGCAGCTGTGTGCAGCAGGCAGGTGTGTGTGTGTGTGTGGCAGCAGTGGGAGTTATGTTGGGAAACGTGGGAAACTCCTCTCACATTCCCAGGAGAACAGAACACGCGTATACGTCTTCCATTGTGCTCACAGTGACCATGGCTCTCCATCACTGGCGGCTGATTTTGGCTGTGGGTGAGTTTTCTATAGCATATAAATGAGTTGAGGCGCTCTAGCTGCGTATGGATCTGTTTTCTGTCTGCTCCCTGAACTTTTAATTGATTACATTTGATTGTCGATTCCTGAATAGTTGCATGTGCATTTAATTAGTACCAACCCATTGTACAAGCTGGATTATGGAGGCTGTATGCAGGGCTACTGTAGTCCTTGTAGTATTGTTGCTTTTTGTGCCTATAATTATTGTTATTGTTAATAATATAATATTACACTCAAGTTAACTTTCTATTCAGAGCTTCCATTATGGCAGTTAAACAAACATTTATTGACAATGTTTAACCAACGATCCTCTGTGTTTATGCACCTCTTCATTTGGACTACATATTCCAGTGAGTCTTAACATTGTTTATGTCACTGTTTCACATTTGTGAATTTGTTATTCTGTTGCTATAAAGGAAGATTTCACTGTTTTAGTCCTGATTGTAAACCACTACACCTAGACTACTCAAATTTGGACTAGATAATCCTAGCGAGGCTAAACATTTGATTTGTGAAACCAAACCATTATTCTAATTATGAAAATCCAAAAAAAAGAGATTTCACAATTTTTTTTTATTGAAAATCACTGCAGAAGGCTATGTCTCCCTATTTCATTTCTCAAGTCCATCTTCATCTTGTCTTTCTCACGTCACCACATACATATGCTGCTACCAGCGTGTGTCCTGTAACTACAGTGCTGATCAAATGTTTTACTGGAATCATATCTGCATCATGGAAACACAGGGGGGAAACCTTTTGTTTTCACAATTGTTTTTCAGAATTCACCGTAGTCTAATTCGTTCGGCTTATTGCAATTGCTGCGATTGTAAATCAATATATTAATTCTGTACATTAACATAGTGCACCTTTTAAGGTTTTTAGCGTTCTAAAATGATATAGTCACCATAAGGCCTAGATCACAAGCTTCTACTGTTATAGCCAGAGAGAGAGAGAAAGTAATCTTTGCTCCAACTTAACAACATCCACAGCTGCTGTCTCCAGCCAGTCCTTTCCTCAGAAGAGACGATGTGCGTTCCAGGTGACTCCGCAGAACAACAAATTCACATCTGCCGGCAACGCGAGCGGCTCGGTGCAGCTCTGTGAGAATACCCTCTGCTGTGTGGGCTACTATCTGATCATCCAAGGCCAGCTACAGATGGACACTCTGGGTAAGAAACCTTCAAGACGGTGAATATATCCGGAACCTCTGGACTGCTCTCTGCATAGTCTGAGTCATAGGCCTAAACATTCTTGCACTTTTAAAATCTAATTAAATTCAAGCCTCAAACTCTACCATTGTCATTTTCTCCTGACTGAAATTGCAATAGGCCACCTGCTGTAATTTATATTTTGTAATTGGTGGTGATACATATAAGTTTGTCTGAAGGCATATTACGGTCGTGTTCACACCTAATAGTTTGCCTGCTTGGTGCGCACCAGTTGAGAGCGTGTTAGCTTAATAACAGGTAATGAACGACATAATGCAAAAGACAGCAACAAAATGCGTAAATACTAGGCTCCCTGTGAACAGTGCGGATTGGGTTCAAACCAGATGATGATCCGCTCCATAGTTCACTTTCAAGCGGCCCGAGAACACCTCTTTCAAGCAGAGCAGAGTCCGGTTGTTTAGTGCGCACCAGAGTCTGGGACTGTGTTCAAACCATCCCAAAAACCCCGGCTCAAATGCTCCATGGTTTCGTTTCAGTCACACTAAACAAAGCTGGTGTGAACAGGCCCTTTTTAGATTCTCATATTTTTTTTAACTTTTACATTGTGTTACTGTGGTTGAGAAGTCTTGCCCAGATGCAACATGCGAGGCACAGCCGAGTTTCAACAATCTCGTTGTTAAATGCATTTGCAACACGGACATGTGCAACAGCAACATCACTTGGACCAGAGAGTCGGAAGAGCCTCAAATCTCTTTCTCTCCTTCTGATTCTGTAGGTATGATAAGAAGAAAATTGCTAACCAATCATTGAATATCACTTGCAAACAACACAGTGACAAGATGATATTCTTTTTTTTCTAAAGATTCTTTTTGGGCATTTTCAAGCTTTATTTGATAGAGTTGAAATGGGGAGAAAGAGAGAGAGAGGGATAACATGTAGTAAAGGTTCACGGGTCGGATTTCAACCCTTGACCACTGCAATGAAGGCCGAAGCCAATATGGTATGCGCTTATCCACTACGCCACCGGAGCGCCCCCGCAAAATGATATTGTAAGTGTCTCATAAGCGCTACAATCACACGAAAATGCCAGATTTTAAATAATAATGTTACTCATTCACTCACAGATCGCACTTAGCCTACATACTCTTTTTTGTCTTTCCTCTTTAGGTAAAATTGTAGGACTGACAGTGATCATTTTGCTTCTCCTGTTCCTCGTGATCGTTGCTACCAAATGGAGACTGTCTGAAGAGAAAAGTAAGCTCTTCTTTTTGTTTTCAAAATTTTTTCATTTTTTTCATTTAACTTTTATTTATCCTCGAGAGACCAATTGAGGGGTGACCCTCATTTACAATGATGTCGAGTTCAAAGCAAATTCAAAGGAAAAACAACAATACCTAAACAATATTCAATGCAAAAACATCAAATACACAACAACAGGCGAAGAGAAAAAAAAACAATTGAAACATTTACATAGTGGTGAAGAGTGGCAGCAATTAAAATTAAATGGGTGAAAGGACAATATAGCCTAATTAAAACAGTTACAGGTAGAGTTTGGCAGATTTAAGATAGTTTGTTTAAATTGGTTAAAGGATATGAAGTTATTTAGTTTAATTTGTTGCTGTAAGTTGTTCCAGGAGTCGGGGGCACTGAAGCTAAAAGCTGTCTTTCCCAGCTCAGACCGGGCTTGTGGGACATAAAGCATAAGCATGTCAGTGGAGCGGGTCTGATAAAGCCCATCTGAAATTTGCAGCATTTCTGTTAAATAACGAGGAAGCTTCCCGGTCAAGGCTTTGTAAATAAAAATGTGCCAATGTGCGTCACGTCTCTCTTTAAGGGAGGACCACCCAACCTTTTCATATAAAAGACAATGGTGTGTGTCATAAGCATCTCCTGTGATGAACCTTAAAGCAGAGTGAAAAACAGAGTCCAGGAGTTTAAGACATGAATGAGATGCATGCCGGTAAACCACATCACCGTAATCAAGGACAGACATGAAAACTGCCTCAATAATCCTTTTCCTACTAAATAAAGGGAAGGTGGTTTTATTCCTATAAAAATAGCCAATTTTTTGTCGTTGTCGACAAACAAGATTTTTTATATGGAAATGAAAAGTGAGTTTATCATCTAACCAGATGCCGAGATATTTGTACTCTGTGACTCTTTCAATTAAAAATCCATTCTTTGTAAAAATATTAAAATCATTAAAAGTTGTAGTTCTTGCTCTGGAGAAACACATATATTTGGTTTTGTCTGTATTTAGAACAAGCCTGAGGTCCACTAGACAGTCCTGCAGGGTGTTAAAAGAGCTTTGTAGGTTCTGAATAGATTGGTGCACCGAATTGGAAATGCAATACAGTACTGTGTCGTCAGCGTATAGATGGGCGTGACAGTTTTTTAGCGATGAAACAATGTTACTTATATAAATTGTGAAAAGAACTGGACCTAAAATTGAGCCCTGTGGGACACCATTTGTAACAGTTAAAAACTCAGATTGGTATCTTCCCAGTTTAACTGACTGCTGTCTATCAGAGAGATAATCCCTAAACCAGCTACATGCAGAATGATCAAAGACAATGTCATGCAGCCTCTGTAAAAGCAAATGGTGGTCAACAGTATCAAAGGCCTTTGAAAGATCAATAAAAAGTGCTGCACAGTGCTTTTTCTTGTCTAATGCTGTAACAATGTTGTCTACAACCAAAGTCACAGCAGAGACAGTACTGTGGCCTGCCCTAAAACCAGATTGGAATCAAAATGGAAGCACTAGTTAGAAATGTTTTTAACTGATTATTAATAAGTGATTCTAGAATTTTTGCGAGGCATGGGAGTTTGGAAATTGGCCTGTAGTTATTAAGATTAGTCTTGTCACCACCTTTATGTAAAGGAATTACATGAGCTTTTTTCCAAATTTTAGGAACTATTCCAGAGGAGATCGAAAGATTAAAAATATGGGTAATTTGTTTTGATATTATATATGTAGAAAGCTTGATTGAAAACGGGTCCAAATTGTCCTCTCCCATGTACTTCTTGGGGTTGATGGCGAGGAGCGCATCTACAACAACACTTGTGGGAAGAAGATCAAGGCTGAAAATAGGAGTTTGAGAGACAGGCAGTACGTTACTACTGGTGGTAGAAGGTCTATATCCTCCATTCTGAAAGAGTTGACCAGCAGCTACAAAATGTTTATTAAAAGCTAAGCCAATCTCTTTTTGATCATTGAGAGTGTGACCATTTAATTTGATCTGAGTGGGAACTGTGCTAGAATTGTTTTTATTATAGTTCACAGCTTTCCAAAATAGTGCAGGGTTAGAGTAGCAGTCGGAGATTAATTCAAGGTAATATTCGGATTTGGCTTTTTTGTATTATCTCCAGAGCGTCTAGCTAGAGACCATGCTTTATTTCTCTCGGAAAATAAATCAGACAGTTCACTTGTAAACCAGGGGTTTGATCTATTTTTTACTCTATGCTTTTTAAGGGGCGCATGCATGAAAAAGACCTTTTTTTTTCGAGTCAAATATTTGTATTTTTGTAATTTTTTTTATTTGCCTGTGGTTTAACAGTGGTTATTGAATGTGTGTCCTGCTATTGTAGTCAACACTGAGTCAACTGTTGAAGTCTGCAGGTGTTGGGCCAAGCGAGAGGAGATTAGATAACAGACCTTACACTCCCATATGGCTGCTCTTTGAAGAAGGATGGAGTTAAAGGTGCACTATAGTTTCAGCAGAGGGGGATTTCTTGACATTTGAAAGAGCCTGCAGTTAGTTTACTAAACCTATTAACTCTACATCTAATTCTTAGTATTGCATAATTATATCATCATAAATAAATCATTTTAGTAACCTGGAACCAAAAGTAAGACTAGAATATGTTTGTAAACCAAATTGTGGGCCCTGCTGCTGTAAACAACAACAACAGGCAAATCCTAACTTTTAGGATTTTTTCACATTTCCTGTTTAGAAAGTTTGAGAATATACCTTAGAAAATGTTCACTTCTCTGATATACCCACAGTCAGTTACATCGTGCACCTTTTAATGTGACAGCTACTGAATTATCACTATGCTATTACATTATTCAAATCAGACAGGACAGTATACAGTATGTGTTGCCCAAATTCTCGGGATTAGGGGAAACACATTCTTCCTGCCATGTTTCCACATTTTTCTAAATTCAGGCCGGTTTTCCATGATGTCTTTTGTTTGTCCTTGGAAGTGTTTCATTCTTTCTGGACCGGAGAGACCTTGGCGTTTATCTGGCCACCAAACACTCCCTTTCACTTCTGTCGTTTGTTTGTTACTCTTCAATCAGATTTCTGTCCTCTGCTGGAGAATCCATCTTCCTCTGATGATAACAGCTGCAGTCGCCAAACAACAAAAACCCCTGAGATTGACATTTCTAACATCGAACTACTGCAGGTGAGCCCAGCAGCTACCAAATGTTAAATAGCAGCTAAATATTGGTAAATCATTTAATTACTGTATTAGGTGATGTACAGTATATGGTCATATGTGCTGTTATTGTACCTGTATGTTTATGCCATTTATAATCTACTTTCATGTGCAATAATTGAACTTTACACTTCACTTATTATTTCAGTGCTGTTTTAGTATTATTGATATGATGCTATATTTAAATAAGACCTTCTGATGTCATTATTTATACATATTACCATACTCCAGTTATGTCCAGTACTTACATTGTGTACATGTTGTATAATGATATTCATACTTACTTATTCACTTTTTTTAACTTATTATATTATATGTAGATTTATTTTAGTTTGTTAAACCTTGCAGTTGTTGCACATATTCTTTAAACCTATTTCTTCTGCGTGTGTTTTTATTCTTAATTGAAGCAACTGTAACCCCTCCCTCCCCCCAGGGATCAATTAAGTATTTCTGATCCTGTTTACAGATTGTGGGCCGTGGAAATTTTGCAGCAGTTTGGCAGGGGAAATACCTGGGCTCCACGGTGGCAGTGAAGGTTTTCCCTCCGGGCTGCAGTCGTCCATTCACTGCAGAGAAGGAAGTCTATGAGCTGCCACTCATGAAGCAGGCTGGCATGCTCCACTTCCATGGAACAGAGAGGAAACCGGATGGAAGCAGTTGGATTGTCCTGGAATTTGCTGAATATGTGAGTCGCAACTATAGTGTGTCAAGGAAACATACCATGCATTTCAAATAGGATGTTTTCAACTTTTTACTATACCACATAGTTACAGTGCACCTTAAATAACGTGTGTCCCATGATTTCAGGGTTCTCTCCATTCCTATCTGTGTAAACACACCACCAGCTGGATGCAGTCTCTGAGGTTGTGCCAGTCACTATCACAGGGACTTTCCTTTCTACACTCTGACCTGCACAGACAAGGTAATGGCTAGAGTGTGTGTGTGTGTGTGTGTGTGTGTGTGTGTGTGTGTCTGTGTGTCCAGATTAAAGCCTATCAATTTAGAAAGCATGCCTTTTATATCATGTGGAGATTTGTGCACTGTATAGCTAAAATAGCAATTATCTAATATAATTAAATACTTTAAGGTGAGAAAATGAGCCTGCATAAAAACATCTGATCCGTTACAGCGATTCATCATTATACATATGAACAAAGCTTGACAGTTTAACATTGTAGGAGACGAGGCATTTGAATTATTGTCTTACATCTTGTTTAGTGTCTGCACTTCTTTCTAGCCATTTGTAAGGCTGATAGGACTTTCTTGATCAGTGAACATCCACTAGGCAAGGCAAGGCAAGGGCAAGTTTATTTATATAGCACAATTCAGACACAAGGCCATTCAAAGTGCTTTACAGGGGCAAGATTAAAATACATCAAGTATAGAATACACATTAAAAAAGCGAGTGAGAAATAAAAAGTTTAAATAAAAAAATAAAAAACATTGAAATAAAATAGAAATGACAGGTTCAAAGGGAAACAGAAAAGTTAGAATTCTGATTATATTTTCTTATCATAAATGTGCTTTTCTTATTATTTTTCAGATGTGCGTAAACCTCCCGTGGCCCACCGAGACCTGAGCAGTTCCAACGTGCTGGTGAGAGCAGACGGGACATGTGCCCTGTGTGACTTTGGCTGCTCCTCCATCCTGCGCTCTAGTTCAGTTCAAACTCACACGTCACAGATACGGGTAAGATCCAGGTCGGTGACAATATTAACACTTTTTAAATTTCCAGTTAAAGGTGCTACGAGGAACTTTGAAATATTTCTGAAACAGTCCATTTTCAAAGTCTAAGTCTAACTCAAATTTTTCCTCCGATGATCATAGATCATATGTAACAGCAAACAAGACCATCAGCGCAAAGAATGCTATTTTTATATCGTTTTTCTTGATGCCTTTGTCATGGGTATTCTGGCCCAGGAACTACAGCCAGTGTGGTAAAAACACTACCGCTTTTGTGATAAGTGGGTGCAAGAATTAGCACAAACTGAAAGTTACACGGAGCACCTTAGGGAAATCGATAAAAAGGCAAACTTTCATAATCTCATAATATACTATTGAATATACAGCTCTGGAAAAAAATTAAGAGACCAGTCTGGATTTTTCTTCAATCTTCATCTCTACATTACTTAATTGAAATGCTCTTAATGACAATATCTTTTGGGGGAATTTGGTTGAAACGTTGCAAGTAGTTTGTAGAATAAAACCAAAATGTTAATTTTTACTCAATAGTAAAACGAAAGACACTGAGTGGTCTCTTAATTTTTTCCAGAGCTGTATATCCAAACACCCAAATCAGATTTTCTTCTCTCCCTCTCATGGTCACTCTCAGCTGGGTACGCTGCGCTACATGTCCCCGGAGGTCCTGGAAGGCTCCATCAACCTCAGGAACTCCTTGAGTCTGATGCAGGCCGACGTCTACGCTCTGGGGCTGCTGCTGTGGGAGGTCTGGATGCGCTGCGACGATTTATTTGAAGGTAAATTTCCTTTTAATACTATATTCTATCCCATCTACACCTGATTATGATAGGATACGATAGATAGATATGTCTATTGAATCGTGAACTGGGATTTTTAAGAGTAACAAAAGATGAATAAGTAATATAATATATGTGATGAATGAATGTCATTAAGAAATATATAGATGAGATCAGGCATTTAATGTGAGGCGCTAACTTCCGGTCAGAAATGGTGGATGCAATTTAAAAAGTTAAGAAATCTCAGAGAGAGCAACAAAGCAAGAATCCCTCTCCCAGGACAGACAGACACGTACAGAACAGACCAATAGAAAAATCACAAAGGAACACAATTTAAAGGTGCAGTGTGTAATATGACATCATCAAGAAAGTTCTACAAAGTTCTAGAATGCAACGCTTCCTGGGTAACCCCAACCCTTTAGAATAATAACAGAAGCTACAGTGGCCTTCAAGGACAAGAACAATTCTAAATGTTAAACAATGCACCTGATGACATTCCAACTATGACACTTTCAAGATGGCGGCACTAGGCCTTTGTCCAAAATATGCAGAAATATGGACATATATGAGACCCTTCCTAAGGGAAAAAATAATAATTCCAAAAAAGATTTGAGCTATTATGCACTAAATTAAATGTACTTTTGGATATTATTATTACTTTCTACAAAATCTGCTAGGAAATAAAACCCAAAATTCTACACACTGCAGGTTTAATGAAAACATTATTACATGCAGATAATCATACAAATGTAGGAATTCAGATGCTGTCAAAGGTGGATGGATGGATGTTGACGTTGATAGAAATGTCGCCCTCTGCAGGCGGTGTGGCTCCACAGCATCTGTTGCCGTATGAGTCAGAGCTGGGAGCCGAGTTGTCACTGGAGAGACTCGTCAGGCACGTGTTTCACCTGGAAGAGAGACCAGCCATACCTGAACACTGGGAACTGCTACCACAGGTAGCTACTCATGTGCTGCTGATGTTGAGGATGCCCGTTCTTGTCCACCAACTGCTCCGACTGTTGCCTCTGGGACTGACTGTGTTTCAGCATGGATTTCTCTCACTTTGGGCTCTTTACAGTTTTTCTTGAATTTTTGCTGTCTCTCCCCCTCAAGAATAGCTGCTTCGTTTATTTTCACAGTGAGCACCTCGTCAGGGACCGCTATATCATCCAGGTAAGCTTTGAGCTGGTATTTTATATTGTCACTAATGAGTCCTGTCCCCAAAGCTCTTAGGAACTTTTTCTGAATGAGTTCCGGGCTATAGTGTTCATCTGAACCAAGTTCTCTGGATTTAACTAACAGCCTCTCTTTTAGTTCTATTGCCCTGAACAGGAAATTCTGGGGTGACTCATTACTTTCTTGAGTGACATTGAGGAGCCGATGATAAAGATCAGTGGAACTGTCCTTCTTGTAATGTCTCTTTAAGATGGTGCGCAGTTGAGAAAGGGTGAGGTTTGCTTTTATTTCTAGCATGTCACGTAAGGTCAAGCCAGGACTTACGGCTCTTACAACTGCCTCAACTATTTCCTCCTCACTGTGTTTTTTTCTCAACCCCATATCAATCTGGTGGGTCAGATTAAAGTATGAAAGCTTGTCTTTCTGGCCCCTTTCCCCAATTTGACCACTTATTTTGAACTCCCTTCTAATGGTCACTTCAGATGGCTTGGAGGAAGCTGTTGGTGGGGTAACTGAAAAAGGGCTTGTTGGTGGTAAAACAGGATTGCTTGGTTCCTGACTGGTCATTTTATTCGTCAACCTCCTTCCATTTTCATTGTAGAGGCTTGAAAACTCAGTTGCAGTGCGGCATATTGTTGCTGCAGACTAGCTAGTGCTCCAACATTGCTAGTAATATCGTCACTCAACTGTGGTTGTTCATTTATGTTCATCAATTCCTTTGCAGTTTTTATTAAGCGGACTAATGTATTTTATCTCCTGCTAGGAGATAAAATACATTAGTCAAAAACAAAACAAAAAAAAGACAAAAAGACAAAGAATACAATTACAAAATAACATACCATAATCTAAGTAATGATGATAGTAAATGATTTGAGTTTTGTCAATGTGTTGACATTTTGACCACATTGTGCCCTCCCTCTCAGGGGTCAGCTCTGCAGGAGATCCTGACAGATTCGTGGGACTCGGAACCCGACGCTCGACTGACCGCTCACTGTGTTGTGGACAGACTAGCCTCTCTTCGGGCTTGTTACTCTACATGACTTTGTGTTTTTTTTTGTGGTTGACTTGCTGTAATCTACATCTCAAATGGTAAATGGACTTGATTTACATGTAGCGCTTTTTAGCCGATTTTGTCAGCTCCAAAGCGCACATTTCTTACCTCATTCGCACGCACTAACTCACTCACTCACTCACTCACTCACTCACTCACTCACTCACTCACTCACTCACTCACTCACTCACTCATACATCAATGGCAGTGGAATATCAAACATGTGCACTAGTTCTGTTTGTGTAACCAATGTTTAGCTTTTAAATATATTTTAATCAGTTTGTACTGTACTATATACGTGGAACTTTGACTTGAATAATGTTCCTTTACTCTTTCTCTCTATTAGATATTTACTACTGGTGTATTGAATTGTAATTCAGGTGTATTACAGAAAAAACTGACAAGTGTGGCCATAATGGTTTAATATTAAGTATTATCAACGTTGTTTTTGTGTTTTGAATTGCTGCCCCATATTTGTGAGGTTGGTATAAAGATGTTGGGGTTGTTATTAGAAAAATAAACGTACTATGTATAGGTCTTAAAAATGTATTTTCCGCAGGTTATACAGAAAAAAATCAGACGATAAACAATGTATTAACACGTCCCTCTAGATAGCCTTCGGCATAGTTTTGAGATTTATTATGAAAAGTTTAGTTGACATAAGTGCTTTAGAATTCGGATTTTGAGATGATGGCCGTTGTATTGAAGAAATATACAAACCCCAACAGCCTGTTTTAGTAAAATAAACAACTCATTCTACATTGTGGACCTTTTTAGTATTACTAGTATAAAAGAAGATATGTTATGAAAGCCAAATAGCTAAAAATCGCAAAGTTAATCAGTGCTTCAAAACACAATGTTTTTCCCTGCCGTGTCCCGTTTTAAATAATTCTTTAACAAGTTCGCTATCTAACAACTTACATTGGGACCACTACACTGCCTGCTGCTGTTAGGAAAAATAACTCTAATTTTGATGATATTATGCCCCCCCCCCCAATAATATGCATTTACGCTTGTATAATCAATTGAACAATCGATATATTCTTATATATTTTATTTCTAACAAAATGGTGACCCTCGACGTGTGCCTTTAGAAGGTTTTGAACGGTCAGCAGCCTGTCTGGACTCCGAACTCGATCACTCAATCTCCATGGAAATAGGAAAAAGGTGAGCAGAAACGCCTGTTGTATGAACCTAAGTTTCTGAAATTGGCTTTTTAAAATTTTATTGAGTGGTTGTTTGTTCTGTATTCATATCCTCAAATTATGTAGATTTTTGTTTCTGTTTTGTAAGTATAGACTCTTTATTTTTGTCTGGATAAATTGACAAGGCAACTAACTAACTCTTTTCTCTTGCTCTATTTGTGTTTTTTTCCATTCCTGCATGGAATGCTGGTTTATTTATATTTTTCTCTAGTGCGGATTCCATATAGTATGTTTTTGATAAATGATTAAATTGCATTTAATTTCATGGTGCGATAAACTGCCTTGCGTTAACATTCCATAGGGTGTTGGCAATAGATAATTTGTTATAATTACTGAGTGAAGGTCTCTAATCCGCGTCCTTTTAGCGTGAAAAGACCTCATGTATTTAGATGTCCGAAGGCTGTTCTATATAAAATATAACTGGGGCCGATGACTGACAATGCTTGGTGCTTGTACAGGAGGACGGTTCCCTTACAGGTTTTAGCAGCCTGAGCAAAGCTATGACGAATCTCTCATGCGGCCTGTCAGATCTTCTCCCCCTTGACAAAACCTATACTCTTTTTTTGCATAGGTAAAGTGAGTCCATTAGGTGGTAGCTTTCATTAATTGAGTCCTGAAAGCGGCTACGAGTAACATTTAAATATCTTTTAAACAGCCTCATGTTTCCTCTGGTAATCATGAATTACCTTTAACAGAAAACGAGACCATCAGTGCAAAGAAAGACTTTTTTATATAGTTTTTATTACTGCTTTTGGTCTGGTCGCACACCCAGTCCGATTTTCGGTTCGCTCGTGCAAGCTCTATGGTCACATATCCGTATTGGTCGCAGATTTCAGTGTGGCGCTGCAACGTGAATTGAGAAGCCTATCCCTCCAGGTAAGGGAAGGGGAGCGGGAGCCTTGTTTGATACAGTTATTTGTCGTCATAATGACTGATAACGGGGCTGAACCGTCAAAGAAAAAAAAGAGAATGCAATGAAGAAAAGCTACACTGTTAGAAATGTCCGTAGATAATACGGTAAAAAGCTGTCAAACAGCAACAGTAGAACACCGTAAAATCCAAAACAGTGTGTCACTGTTGCAATTACATTGAATTACCTTAAACGAAGAGACAGTACATAACTTTAATTTTTACAATCATAAAATGTAGAAAACACATAATTTTGCTGTGAAATGAAATATATTTTGTAAATTCAACGGTAAAATACTATTATGTCACAAGCATGTATTTACCCCTAAAATACCGATATTATTATGTCTTAATAAAGGGTTATGCTATACATTTACGGTATAACAATGTTAAATTATTTCTTAATTTCCTATGTATTTCATTATAGGCTAGCCTACTTGTAAAATTGATAATAAAAAACATTTTATTAAGAAAAAAGTATGTAGGTCTATGAACTTTAAAAAAGGATGTGCAATAGCCTACACTGAAATTGTTGGATTTATGTAAGCATATTTTGTCCATTTAAGACAATTGTGTCATGTTCAGAAGCAAAATGTAACTGGATCATGTAGGAACTACATCCCATCAGAAACAACATGATAGGCAGGGAGAGTGGTATTAACATGTTCAGCTCACATTAGGAGAAAGTGAGTCAATCGTGTTAACATTAACTCTCGCGATATTTCGTGCTGTCCTCTCGAACAATCGCGCTCCTTTGCGCGCCAAGAAATTTAAAACTTCAATCACTTCACGTCCATGATGAATGTTATCAGCTCTGCTCTGGCTCTGCTCGGTAAGTAAATGGCTGCAGCCTGCAATACATTAGAATGTTGGGCAATGCCTAAGTATTTAATGTCTTTAGAGTCGCCAATATAAGTTAAAAAATTGCCATTAGGTCATTTCCTGTCGCGCTGTTGAATCACCAGGTATGCCTTTTTTCCTCATAATATTTTTAAGCTGACGCCATTATGAAAAAAACTCAGCCTGGCTCATTTATTTTCAAATTGATTTACTTGGTGCGCCATTCGTCCGTGAGACAATACATAATGGGTTTGTGGTAAATGATTCGTGTTAACCATGATGGACCACCTATTATAACAGGTGTTTACAGTACACACATACTGTATGTGTAGGCTTACTTCTTTTATATTCTATCTATGGCGCTTACTTTCAATGACGTCCGTTAAATTACAAGGACGTCTGTTACATTAATAAGGGGAGGGGCGCGAGCATGGTGTGTTGGTTTGTATTGTTGTTATCACTTGCCTTCAGACCGTGCAAAATGGGTGAGTATATTTTCTCAAATAAAAGGATTCGAAATGTTAAAAAAAAAATCTTAAAGTTGTATTACAAAGACATTCATCATATACTAATGCATAGTTTGTGTTTGTTGCAGCTCAATCCAAACATTGGGAGTGCAGCTCAACATTTGTCTCAAACTCTTTTTGTGGTGAGTTTTATATAAAAGCACATTAAAGAGAGCAATGGTTTAATTTACATTTTCAGATGCTGAAAATTATTGTTTTATTGCTATAAAAAGATTATCATCAGCCATCCCAAAGCATCATATTTTTCCATACTGTACTCCTCCAGTAATGTGTGCTTAAAGAAATACAGTTATGCCATAAAGAAGTGTTTTTTCTGTTTCTTCTTTTTGCTGCAGATAGAAGTAAACTTGGTCCGTGTATATCTTGCTCCAGGAGCCAGCGATTTGACTGTAGGATCAATTTTTTCGTGGTGAGAATATGCTTTTTATTTGCTCTGTTGGTAACAAAATTGGTAATTGAAAATACAATTCACTTAACCACCCAGTGCATACACATATAACCAAATAGGGGGTGCAACAGATCACAAGACTCAAGAAGGCAAAGATGAGACAAATATAACCTTGCTTTCGAGTTTTTTAGTTATTTTATTTTAAACATGCACATTGTATAAAAGGTAGCTTTTGTTAATAGGAAGGACGTTTAATGCCCGGATTTTGAACTGTATTTGTTTTACTATATTTTAAGATTTTATTAACTTTGAATTGACATCCTCAGTTGATTTTTTTATGATGATGTGACACAAGCTATTTTTAATTCATTGTTACTTATGTTATAATAAAATAACAAAATAAATTGAAAGCAAAGTTATATTTTTCCGAAAAATTATCTGATCAGTGACTGATCTGCACAAACATTTGTAATTGTAATGACTTTCTATATCAACTGTAGATTGGGCATAACAAATGTCATGTTTATTTCAGTGTTAAATAATGATTTCATGTTGTTTCAGATAAACGCAGAGAACCTGAGTGCTGCAAGTCTGCTGAGGGTCTTTGTGAAGCGTCCGTCTTTGTGAATTCTAAGTTATAATAAGGCTACTCAGAAAACAATGAAACTGAAAGTGTCTGCTCCGCTCCGTGCAGCGCAGAGCCGCGTCACAGCAACGGAGTCTCCCGTAGAGAGTTTATAAGACGATGGCGGAGGAGTTGGCTTCAAAGCCCAAAGCAAACGCGCCTATTTGGCAATATTTTTTATGAAACCCCAATACTAGGGAACCTGAAAACGTAGGCTAAACGAGGTAGTCTGCAAACTGTTAAAGATTCAGCAACGGGAGGTAACACACAAACACACACACACCCGCGCCTACACAGAGGCGGGCTGTCTGTGTGCTGCTGCTCCGTGCCAATGACAGCTTGCGGTGAAAAAATAATAAACAAATTGTTAAGTGGGGGGGGGGGGGGGGGCATGTTACGTCCCCAGTGTAAATTACGCCACAAATATATCCGTGGTAGCCCCGGTAAAATGACGTCGCGACACCGACACACCTCAAAGTGCACGACAACAGTTATTGACAACACTGTAGAAAGTTCATATGGGTTGGCATGAGTCGAGGATCACACCGAGTTTAAACGACTGCATTTAATCCAAGCATTCAATAAACTGTGCTCCGACAGACAGGTGAAAGTGAAGTAGCCCACCGGACATTCTGATTCGATGAGGCAACACAGTACGGTGGCTCCGCTGGCTCATAGTGAACAAACTGCATAATAAATGATCTACAAATACTAAATACACTAAGCATTTTTTTTTGTTCAAAAATAAATTGCGCAATCTAACGTTTAAGATCAAAGTAAGCGCCTACAGAGCCGACAGACTGTCTTCTCTTGAAATCTGCGGTGAAGCCTAATCATACATTTTTATTTATTAATAATTTTTTTAAGAGCCTGTCTGGTGGTGTTACCGGTAACACCGGTGTTGTCACACGTCGTGTATTACTCGGTATGAAAATGTCCACACCGCGGCAACCCTACCGTCAACAGAGTATTTCTATCAGTTAAAGCAGAGAAGAGAGAGAGACGTGCGCTCTGCCTCCTAAGATGAAGTGGTATGTCGCTGCAGACTCGCCTACAATGCAAGTCGGAGGATGAATGTGTGGCCGCTGTTCTATGTTAACACGGTCGCTGAAAAAAAAAGAAGCAGACGCAGGATGTGTTTCCCGAGCCTTATGCTGGCTCTTTTTTTGAATGTACACACACAACGTACAGATAGCGGATTCTTAATTGCTGATTTTGAAAGTGTTCTAGATTACAATCGCTTAGTGTGCCTTTCAAATTAAGGACCTTATTAAAGTTTTCTTAGCCCACATTCAACCCAGCTTTCGACAGTTTGAGTTAAAATGGTGCTATGTTTTTTTTTCTTCTAATCCTTTAGGACAACATCGCTGCTGGCAGAGAAGGCATCATAAACAGACTGCATTTACCTCAACGAGGATCCTGATCTGCTGCAGGACTACATGGTGAGTGTATGCAAAGTAGTTGGTGTCTTTGGCCCATTAAAAAAAATGTGCTTGTTATAACATGCTAATGCACGAATGCAATGTATCACAGTAAGCCAGTGGTTTACGGTTTCAAAGGCTTTTTATTTCAGAGTGAGAATTTTTATAATTTGTCATTTTTTAAAATGTTTTTTAGAATGTTTTTAATTCTTAATTAATTTGTAGGCAAATACAGTGATTTACAAAAGGCCAATGGTTTAAGCTTTTAGACATTTTTGATTTAATGTCTGTCTCTGCCACAGAGGCTGAGCATTAAGAATTTAGTAAATGTTGACATTCTATGCAGTTCTACAGTACACCCTGTGGTCTTGACAGGCTGTTTTAAAACTGCTTAGGTTTTAGATCGAATTGTTCTCCAGGTAAGCCACTTGAGTTGCCCCGTTTTTTATTTATTGATTTTTATGAATTTTGTTTTTTGGGTCAAATTCTCTGTACTTTCTTTTCTGTTTCTCATTATGTTCCAGTTTCCCGAACATGATGTCTGTCTGAAACTCTTATCCCATGTTGAGCGCCCACTACATTCAAGTCTGGACACAGTGACTTATTACTCTGATCAACACAGGGCAAGTGGCAAATTCTTCATGTTTGTTCATTCCACCATGAAGCTTCCTATGGACAGTTGCCTTTTTTTCTCAAGATATCAACACTGCTTTGAGAATAGTGTATACTATAAGTCATATACTGTATATGGACAAGAACTTTTTCCCCCCATATCTCAACATTGCTTTGTGAGAATACTCGACTGAAGTTATGATAACTGTTCAATATGTTTTTCACAAAATGTGTAAATGCAAAAACAGTTTATCGGTGATAGTATGCACTTTGGTTTATAATAGTATTTCTTGTTATTTCCTTCATAATTTACAAAAAGTAGTTGTGTATAGCCAATCACGATGCACATTCATAACATGACCAGTTCCTGTGATAAATGTGGTGTAGACAAAGGCAGCTTTTAATATTATGCGTTTTAAGTGTTTATTTTACCTGTAAAATTATCATGTTTTTTTTTATGCAACATGTTCTACTAATGGTAATGACAGATATTATGCCTGTTGTTACACAAAGTGAGGAGCCTGCACGATATGAGGTGCACATGCGCAGAACGGCCGCCATCTTGGAAAGTCCGCAGTCGCCTAGGCGTCCTCACCCCCCGCCCCCTCCTAAAGTTCCCCGTGAGCACACACACACACACACACAAAGTCCGTGGGTCAGCGGCCCCTTAACTGAATTTAATTCCAACACGTAATCAGTATCATGTTTAATTTTTCTATCTTCATAACAAACTAAATTTCATGAAGTCGGTCCAGATTTGAGCGAGTTACAGTCTGTTTTTAGTGCAGTCTGTATCTCTCCAAAATAAAATAGTAGTTGACTGTGAAATCTACTGCAACCAACTGTAATGCCTAAAGTGATGTACAGTATTTTTTACTGTGATTTACTGGAACCCACAGCTGCCAGTAGTATACTGTAAAATATACAGGATTTTGAATTTGCAATAAAATACTGTAATATGTCATACAGTTGTATTGTATCTTTTACTGAGATAGGTTGTAAATAGCTATACAGTATATATCTGTTGTTTTTAACATTATACCGTAAACAGGCATATGGCTAATTACTGTAAACCAGTTTACAATATATATGTATATTTCACAGTAATTTACCTCAAACAAATTTACAATATATTTGTTTATTTTAAAGTACTTTACTGTAGACAAACAACAGTTCTCAATCGTGAAATGTACGGTTTCCAAAAAAACATACCGTAATATCTCATACATTGTCACTGTATTTTTTACGGTGATTTACTGGAACCCACAGCTGCCAGTAGTATACCGTAAAATATACAGGATTTTTCTTACAGTGTAAAAGGGAGAGTGAGATAGGCTACGGGGGACGAGGGCGTTGCCAAGCAACGTGTATACAATTTCACGAGAGCGAAACTAGACTGCAGTGTTTACTCCTAAATTAATGAGCGGTTGGTACTAACACAAAGTTTGCTTTGCTTCACCATCATCAGATAACCATTATCTGAAATAGTAATTATTTACAACAACATAAACACATTACCTCATCGTGATCCATACTAACTGCCGTCTATCGTTCATTCGTTTTCTGTGAGGAGTCGGACACGGTCGGACACGTAATCTTTCAGCTCCGTGAGAGAGAGTAGTTAGGTGACACTGCTCAACTCATTGCAATCAGGTGTGTGTGGCAGTGACTGGCATTAGTTGATGCAGTGTCAAAACCACTCTCACGGAGCCGAAAAGAGTCCTCACACTTTCAACACACGGACATGCACTATATTGCTCCCTTCTCAGTTCACACTCACGCGCCTGGCACGCGCTTTGCGACAGCGGGCGTCGTAAAAATACTACCGCTTTTGTCCAAAGGGGACGCCAACGTGCCATGTTACTCGTAGTGGCTTTAAGTGGTAGATTAGCATAAAATTAGTCCTTTGTGGTATCTTTTATGTGGTGAGTCCTTGACTGTGATAGCCTTGTTTGTCGAAGAAAAAGGGAGAGTCTGAAAGAGCCTGTTTTGCATGGTGGGATTGGCTTTGTGTTTTAAAGAACTAATAAAATTGATAATTTGCGTTCCAAGTCACATCCAGGTCACGACAGTGTGGACACTGTGCGATGGCGGGGTGCGTTAAAAAAGTAATTTGCTTAGGCGCAATCGTTGTTTATTAATTTTTAGTTCGTTTTAGGGAACGTTTTTGTTTGATGCGATATCTGTATTTCTGAGTATGGCTTTCTGTATTTAAAGGTGCTGCTTTCAGTGATTTTTCATATGGAAACAGTCTTAACATACTCTTCTGTCTACGCCAGCATTTCACTACCTGTACGTCTCTGTAACTGCATGTAAATACCGAATGTCTAACAGCTAACTACACCATGTACACACAACACACACACACGGAGCCTGCGAGTTGTTCTCGTTGATATGCGCAAAAGTAACACTATTGGCAGGGCTGATGCCTGTTATCAGATTAAAAGGTTTAAATTAAGTGTATAATCCCTTATAGTTATTTCAATTGTGTCCTTTTCATATATGGCACTGGTGTAAATTCAGTTTGAGACCAGACTCTGAGGTTTCTCTTTCGGTAAAATTGGATCTGCCCCAACCTTTTTCTAGATTAAAGGTGCACTCAGCTATGTTTTTGTGTGAAGACCAGGTCTGATTTGAGGTCCCCCCTTTTTTAACAAGGTTAAATACACGCTTTGTGGTATTTCATGCAATAGGGCCCTAATAATTGATAATGAGGGTTAGGGTTAGAGGGTTAGGGTTAGTGGGTTAGGGTTAGGGTTAGGGTTAGGATAAGGGGGTTTTAACCAGGATGGCCCGAAGGGCCATCGTCAAATAACTCTCCTTGAAAAGGTAAAGTTGACATTTAAAGTGGCCTACTAGACTAATTTTGGGATGGGCTTTCCTATGGTGCTACCCCCGAGGCTCTACGAGCTTTCCTTCTTTGAGTTTCGAGCGTTTTTATGTTTAAAAGTTCTGTATCTCCTGAACGGAAGGTCGTAGAGACTCGGGGACAACTCCAGTGTGTTCAGCGTACCCAAATTATGTCTGACAGAACTTGGTTTCAAGTCTCTAGGACCTACGGTTCTGGAGTTATAAGCGACACATTTTTCTAAGTGCTGAGTCCAAAAAAAAAAGTTCCAATATGGGCCAATGCTGCCCTCTTGTGGCTTTGCGGAGATAATACATATCAATGCATGACTGTGCTTTTGATAAATCAAAATAAATGTTTTTTTAGACTCTCATTCCAAAGCCAGTC
The DNA here is from genome assembly GCA_949357725.1 of Hyperoplus immaculatus. NCBI lineage: Eukaryota > Metazoa > Chordata > Actinopteri > Uranoscopiformes > Ammodytidae > Hyperoplus > Hyperoplus immaculatus. The sequence continues at coordinate 49,706 of CASHTC010000630.1, forward strand.
TCCTGTCTCTTCCAGTGTATTACAACGTCATCAACAACACGTCTTAATCAATGAAAAACATTCGTATTCACATGCAAAAGCATCTATAACAGTCTGTCTGTCTGTCTGTCTGTCTGTCTGTATGTCTACACCCCCAACGCGTGAGTACACACACACACACACACAGGGTTAATACACACTCACTCACTAACACACATTATTATTATCAATATTAATATATTAGGAATGTGCATTTAATTTTCTGACCTGTGTGTGTGTGTGTATGTGTGTGTGTCTCTCTCTGTCTGTCTCTCTCTCCCTCTGTCTGTCTCTCCCTCTCTCTCTCTCTCTCTGTCTGTCTCTCCCTCTGTCTGTCTGTCTGTCTGTCTCTCCCTCTGTCTGTCTGTCTGTCTGTCTGTCTGTCTGTCTGTCTGTCTGTCTGTCTGTCTGTCTGTCTGTCTGCAGGAGTTGGTGACAGAGGTGCACATGCAGTCTATCTTCACAGACGTGGGGAAGCTGTCTCTCTGTGACCCGTCTCACAGCGCGGCCCGCCCGTCCCCGATAGGACAGACAGGTTCCCCCAGCGCGGCGGCCGCCTGGCTGTCTCACTCTGGCCACGCCCACAACGCCCTGGCATCACCGCACGGGGGGGGTGATGGTGGTTAGCCTTCCCCCCACGGAGCACAGACATAATTCTGTCTGTCTGTATATCTGTCTGTAGGTCTGTCTGTATATCTGTCTGTCTGTCTGTCTGTCTGTCTGTCTGTCTGTCTGTCTGTCTGTCTGTCTGTCTGTCTGTCTGTCTGTCTATCTGTCTGTCTGTATAGACAATACATATTTTTTTTCTGTTTTACAGACGGACAAAACAAAGCCTTCACAATGGACTACAACTCATCTGCCCCGTCTAAATAGATAACTCATTCATGGTTGAATGTGACATAAGGTGCTCATAATCAAATACAAAAAATATATGTATTGTATTATTGGACTAACATGTCTCTGCTCTGCTCTTTCTGTTTCTATTTCGCTATAGCCTTGCCCGTGAAGCTGCACATGAAGTCCATCTCTAAAAAGATAAGTAGCTTATCCATTTGACAACAGCTAGCAAGGCCTGTGTGTAAATCATTATAAAAGTTATAACCCATTTTCTCTCCTTCTGCTTTTGTCTTGCAGTCATCATCCGGATGAAGAAGAATACAGAGTTATTGTTAGAGTGACCTGCGCAAAGACCTTATGACTTCAAACTGTTTGATTAAAGTCTCATTGTTTTAATTCAAGGCTGTGCGCTTGTCTATGTATGCATTATAAAAGCAATATTCAATGTATTTTTCAAGTTATAGAAGAGGGCACAACGAATGAATGCTGAATCAATTTATTTAGAGTATCATATTAGGTTATTTAATACTTACGCTGCTCTCTCTCGAACAGGCAGGCTTCCATAGCTGGCCCTGTAGACACTTAGAGCAGCTTGTAGAGCGCAGGGGTTGAGACACACCGGTTCAAGGCCTGGGTGGAGTGCATGCACCTTGGAGGCTCTGGAAGCTCCTCACATCTGTTCCTGACCTGGAGAAAGTGTTATTATACAGAAAATAGTCTATCATAGTAAAAATACATAAAAAATATTTTTTAAGATGCACCATCCTTTTTTTTATTCATCTTAAAAGGGTGGTGTGTCTTATATACAGGTGATACGAATAAAAAAGGTATAAAATGCAGTGTGATATTTTAACCAGGACATGGCACTGTAACAGTTTGGCAAAAAAAAATATTGATGGAAAGACTACCGTTGGTTAGGGTTAGGGTTAGGGTTAGGGTTAGGGTTAGGGTTAGGGGTTAGGGTTAGGGTTAGGGTTAGGGTTAGGGTTAGGGTTAGGGTTAGGTTATAGGGATAAATACGTCCTTCGAGGGGCCCCTCAAGAATGTTTTTGCCAATAACTCCGGATAGGAATGCCCTATCATCATGGAACCAAGTTCCTTGGATTCCTTGGCCCCAGATCTTTCCAATGGTGTGTCGTTTGACCCCGTGGAACCTTGGGAAATATTCGAAATCTTAGTTTGAAACTTTAAAATGGCCATATCTCCGGAACGGTAAGTCGTAGAGACTTGATTTCAACTCTGGCGTGTTCAGCGACCCCAAATTAGGTCAGACGGAACTTGGTTTCAAGTCTCTAGGACCTACGGTTCTGGAGTTATAAGCGAAAACGTTCGCCCAATAGGAATGAATGGGCGTCATTGAAAATTTCTCTAAGTGTTGAGTCCAAAAAAAAAAAGTTCCCCCAGGAAGTGTCTAGGAGCACGTTTCAGGCCATTTTGAGTGGTCTGGTAATGGTCTGTGGTGAAGTTTTTTAAAAACCCTATATAAAATATTTTTTTGTTAAAATTTGACTAAGTGTGGAATCAAAAATGGTTTTTCCAAAAAGTAGGGTTAGGGTTAGGGTTAGGGTTAGGGTTAGGGTTAGGGTTAGGGTTAGGGTTAGGGTTAGGGGTTAGGGTTAGGGTTAGGGTTAGGGTTAGGGTTAGGGTTAGGGTTAGGGTTAGGATAAGGGGGTTTTAACCAGGATGGCCCAAAGGGCCAGGGTTAGGGTTAGGGTTAGGGTTAGGGTTAGGGTTAGGGTTAGGGTTAGGGTTAGGGTTAGGGTTAGGGTTAGGGTTAGGGTTAGGGTTAGGGTTAGGGTTAGGTTAAGAGCAATCTGCCCACTTTTCAAAAGTGGTTTTAGGGTTAGGGTTAGGGTTAGGGTTAGGGTTAGGGTTAGGGTTAGGGTTAGGGTTAGGGTTAGGGTTAGGGTTAGGGTTAGGGTTAGGGTTAGGGTTAGGGTTAGGGTTAGGGTTAGGGTTAGGGTTAGGGTTAGGGTTAGGATAAGGGGGTTTTAACCAGGATGGCCCAAAGGGCCATCGTCAAATTACTCTCCTTGAAAAGGTAAAGTTGACATTTAAAGTGGCCTACTAGACTAATTTTGGGATGGGCTTTCCAATGGTGCTACCCCCGAGGCTCTAGGAGCTTTGGTTTCCGAGTTATGAGTGTTTTTATGTTTAAAAGTTCTGTATCTCCTGAACGGAAGGTCGTAGAGACTCGGGGACAACTCCAGTGTGTTCAGCGTGGCCGAATTATGTCGGACAGAACTTGGTTTCAAGTCTCTAGGACCTACGGTTCTGGAGTTATAAGCGAAAACGTCGGCCCAATGGGAATGAATGGGCGTCATTGAAAATATCTCTAAGTGTTGAGTCCAAAAAAAAAAAGTTCCCCCAGGAAGTGTCTATGAGCACGTTTCAGGCCATTTCGAGTGGTCTGGTAATGGTCTGTAGTGAAGTTTTCTAAAAACCCTATGTAAAAAGTTGGAATCTGAATGTGGAATCTGAATGTGGAATGTGGAATCTGAATGTGGAATCTGAATGTGGAATGTGGAATCTGAATGTGGAATCTGAATGTGGAATGTGGAATCTGAATGTGGAATCTGAATGTGGAATCTGAATGTGGAATGTGGAATCTGAATGTGGAAGCTGAATGTGGAATGTGGAATCTGAATGTGGAAGCTGGGCTAGGATAAGGGCCATCGTCAAATAACTCTCCTTGAAAAGGTAAAGTTGACATTTAAAGTGGCCTACTAGACTAATTTTGGGATGGGCTTTCCAATGGTGCTACCCCCGAGGCTCTAGGAGCTTTCCTTCTGTGAGTTTCCAGTGTTTTTATGTTTAAAAGTTCTGTATCTCCTGAACGGAAGGTCGTAGAGACTCGGGGACAACTCCAGTGTGTTCAGCGTGCCCGAATTATGTCGGACATAACTTGGTTTCAAGTCTCTAGGACCTACGGTTCTGGAGTTATAAGCGAAACATCTTTCTAAGTGCTGAGTCCAAAAAAAAAAGTTCCAATATGGGCCAATGCTGCCCTCTTGTGGCTTTGCGGAGATAATACATATCAATGCATGACTGTGCTTTTGATAAATCAAAATAAATGTTTTTTTAGACTCTCATTCCAAAGGGTTAGGGTTAGGGTTAGGGTTAGGGTTAGGGTTAGGGTTAGGGTTAGGGTTAGGGTTAGGGTTAGGGTTAGGGTTAGGGTTAGGGGTTAGGGTTAGGGTTAGGGTTAGGGTTAGGGTTAGGGTTAGGGTTAGGGTTAGGGTTAGGGGTTAGGGTTAGGGTTAGGGTTAGGGTTAGGGTTAGGGTTAGGGTTAGGGTTAGGGTTAGGGTTAGGGTTAGGGTTAGGTTATAGGGATAAATACGTCCTTCGAGGGGCCCCTCAAGAATGTTTTTGCCAATAACTCCGGATAGGAATGCCCTATCATCATGGAACCAAGTTCCTTGGATTCCTTGGCCCCAGATCTTTCCAATGGTGTGTCGTTTGACCCCGTGGAACCTTGGGAAATATTCGAAATCTTAGTTTGAAACTTTAAAATGGCCATATCTCCGGAACGGTAAGTCGTAGAGACTTGATTTCAACTCTGGCGTGTTCAGCGACCCCAAATTAGGTCAGACGGAACTTGGTTTCAAGTCTCTAGGACCTACGGTTCTGGAGTTATAAGCGAAAACGTTCGCCCAATAGGAATGAATGGGCGTCATTGAAAATTTCTCTAAGTGTTGTGTCCAAAAAAAAAAAGTTCCCCCAGGAAGTGTCTAGGAGCACGTTTCAGGCCATTTTGAGTGGTCTGGTAATGGTCTGTGGTGAACTTAGGGTTAGGGTTAGGGTTAGGGTTAGGGTTAGGGTTAGGGTTAGGGTTAGGGTTAGGGTTAGGGTTAGGGTTAGGGTTAGGGTTAGGGTTGGGTTAGGGTTAGGGTTAGGGTTAGGGTTAGGGTTAGGGTTAGGGTTAGGGTTAGGGTTAGGGTTAGGGTTAGGGTTAGGGTTAGGTTATAGGGATAAATACGTCCTTTGAGACGCGTCTCAAGAATGTTTTTGCCAATAACTCTTGATAGGAATGCCCTATCATCATGGAACCAAGTTCCTTGGATTCCTTGGCCCCAGATCTTTCCAATGGTGTATCGTTTGACCCCGTGGAACCTTGGGAAATATTCGAAATCTTAGTTTGAAACTTTAAAATGGCCATATCTCCGGAACGGTAGGTCGTAGAGACTTGATTTCAACTCTGGCGTGTTCAGCGACCCCAAATAAGGTCAGACGGAACTTGGTTTCAAGTCTCTAGGACCTACCGTTCTGGAGTTATAAGCGAAAACGTTTGCCCAATAGGAATGAATGGGCGTCATTGAAAATTTCTCTAAGTGTTGAGTCCAAAAAAAAAAAGTTCCTCCAGGAAGTGTCTAGGAGCACGTTTCAGGGTTAGGGTTAGGGTTAGGGTTAGGGTTAGGGTTAGGGTTAGGGTTAGGGTTAGGGTTAGGGTTAGGGTTAGGGTTAGGGTTAGGGTTAGGGTTAGGGTTGGGTTAGGGTTAGGGTTAGGGTTAGGGTTAGGGTTAGGGTTAGGGTTAGGGTTAGGGTTAGGGTTAGGGTTAGGGTTGGGTTAGGGTTAGGGTTAGGGTTAGGGTTAGGGTTAGGGTTAGGGTTAGGGTTAGGGTTTTAGGGTTAGGGTTAGGGTTAGGATAAGGGGGTTTTAACCAGGATGGCCCAAAGGGCCATCGTCAAATAACTCTCCTTGAAAAGGTAAAGTTGACATTTAAAGTGGCCTACTAGACTTATTTTGGATGGGCTTTCCAATGGTGCTACCCCCGAGGCTCTAGGAGCTTTGTTTTCCGAGTTATGAGTGTTTTATGTTTAAAAGTTCTGTATCTCCTGAACGGAAGGTCGTAGAGACTCGGGGACAACTCCCGTGTGTTCAGCGTGGCCGAATTATGTCTGACAGAACTTGGTTTCAAGTCTCTAGGACCTACGGTTCTGGAGTTATAGCGAAAACGTCGGCCCAATGGGAATGAATGGGCGTCATTGAAAATATCTCTAAGTGTTGAGTCCAAAAAAAAAAAGTTCCCCCAGGAAGTGTCTATGAGCACGTTTCAGGCCATTTCGAGTGGTCTGGTAATGGTCTGTAGTGAAGTTTTCTAAAACCCTATGTAAAAAGTTGGAATCTGAATTTGGAATCTGAATGTGGAATGTGGAATCTGAATGTGGAATCTGAATGTGGAATGTGGAATCTGAATGTGGAATTTTGAATGTGGGAATCGGAATCTGGAATCTGAATGTGGAATCTGAATGTGGAATGTGGAAGCTGAATGTGGAATCTGAATGTGGAAGCTGATTGTGGAATGTGGAATCTGAATGTGGAAGCTGGGCTCGGATAAGGGGGTTTTAACCAGGATGGCCCAAAAGGGGCCATCGTCAATAACTCTCCTTGAAAGGTAAAGTTGACATTTAAAGTGGCCTACTAGACTAATTTTAGGGTTAGGGGTTAGGGTTAGGGTTAGGGTTAGAGGTTAGGGTTAGGGTTTAGGGTTAGGGTTAGGGTTAGGGTTAGGGTTAGGGTTAGGGGTTAGGGTTAGGGTTAGGGTTAGGGTTAGGGTTAGGGTTAGGGTTAGGGTTAGGGTTCGGGTTAGGTTTAAGAGCAATCTGCCCACTTTTCAAAAGTGGTTTTTTTGGACGTAAATTTTGAACGCAGAGGGGCAACCTCATACCGAGACCATCCTCGGATACCTTGGGACCAGGCGCATTGGCCGAAAAAGTTTCGTCCCCCTGGTGGCGATTGTGGGTACTGCAATCGCGATTTGAAAAGTTTGAAGCTCTGTAACTCCCCAACGCAGAGGGGCAACACAATTCCAAAGCAGTGCCTGTTGTAGCCCTTGGCCAGGACTACATGCTCACCAATTTTTAGCCATTTCCGAGTAACTTTTTTTTAACATGGAAAAACAGGTTTTTTGGGAATAACGTCTGGTAGGGGAGGGGCAACTGCACAAGATTTTTAACCAAGATACAAGGCGTGGGGACGGATCAGAATCCGTTGAAATTTTGGTCTATGTTGTTTCTATCCCGAGTTATGGCCGATTTGGTCTGCGCATGCGCAGTAGTGTTTTGGCCCATAATATGTCTGTTGAAAGAGGGGCTCTTCCTGATTCCAAATCCGTTGAAAGTAGGTCTTATGACCTTCCTATCAGAAGTTATGGCCAAATGAGTACAAGTGAAATTGTGTGAAAATTGACTAAGTGTGAGTCAAAAATACTTCCCACAGAAAGTGTCTAGGAGCACGTTCCAGGCCATTTTGAGTGGTCTGGTAATGGTCTGTGGTTGAAGTTTTCTAAAAACCCTATGTAAAAAGTTGGAATCTGAATGTGGAATCTGAATGTGGAATGTGGAATCTGAATGTGGAATCTGGTATGTGGAATGTGGAATCTGAATGTGGAATCTGAATGTGGAATGTGGAATCTGAATGTGAATCTGAATGTGGAATGTGGAATCTGAATGTGGAAGCTGAATGTGAATGTGAATCTGAATGTGGGAAGCTGGGCTAGGATAAGGGCCATCGTCAAATAACTCTCCTTGAAAAGGTAAAGTTGACATTTAAAGTGGCCTACTAGACTAATTTTGGGATGGGCTTTCCAATGGTGCTACCCCCGAGGCTCTAGGAGCTTTCCTTCTGTGAGTTTCCAGTGTTTTTATGTTTAAAAGTTCTGTATCTCCTGAACGGAAGGTCGTAGAGACTCGGGGACAACTCCAGTGTGTTCAGCGTGCCCGAATTATGTCGGACATAACTTGGTTTCAAGTCTCTAGGACCTACGTTCTGGAGTTATAAGCGAAACATCTTTCTAAGTGCTGAGTCCAAAAAAAAAGTTCCAATATGGGCCAATGCTGCCCTCTTGTGGCTTTGCGGAGATAATACATATCAATGCATGACTGTGCTTTTGATAAATCAAAATAAATGTTTTTTTAGATCTCATTCAAAGCCAGTCT
>CASHTC010000630.1:65000-69000 GCA_949357725.1 Hyperoplus immaculatus
GGTTAGGGTTAGGGTTAGGGTTAGGGTTAGGGTTAGGGTTAGGGTTAGGGTTAGGGTTAGGGTTAGGGTTAGGGTTAGGGTTAGGGTTAGGGTTAGGGTTAGGGTTAGGGTTAGGGGTTAGGGTTAGGGTTAGGGTTAGGGTTAGGGTTAGGGTTAGGGTTAGGGTTAGGGTTAGGGTTAGGGTTAGGGTTAGGGTTAGGGTTAGGGTTAGGGTTAGGGTTAGGGTTAGGGTTAGGGTTAGGGTTAGGGTTAGGGTTAGGGTTAGGGTTAGGGTTAGGGTTAGGTTATAGGGATAAATACGTCCTTCGAGGGGCCCCTCAAGAATGTTTTTGCCAATAACTCCGGATAGGAATGCCCTATCATCATGGAACCAAGTTCCTTGGATTCCTTGGCCCCAGATCTTTCCAATGGTGTGTCGTTTGACCCCGTGGAACCTTGGGAAATATTCGAAATCTTAGTTTGAAACTTTAAAATGGCCATATCTCCGGAACGGTAAGTCGTAGAGACTTGATTTCAACTCTGGCGTGTTCAGCGACCCCAAATTAGGTCAGACGGAACTTGGTTTCAAGTCTCTAGGACCTACGGTTCTGGAGTTATAAGCGAAAACGTTCGCCCAATAGGAATGAATGGGCGTCATTGAAAATTTCTCTAAGTGTTGAGTCCAAAAAAAAAAAGTTCCCCCAGGAAGTGTCTAGGAGCACGTTTCAGGCCATTTTGAGTGGTCTGGTAATGGTCTGTGGTGAAGTTTTTTAAAAACCCTATATAAAATATTTTTTTGTTAAAATTTGACTAAGTGTGGAATCAAAAATGGTTTTTCCAAAAAGTAGGGTTAGGGTTAGGGTTAGGGTTAGGGTTAGGGTTAGGGTTAGGGTTAGGGTTAGGGTTAGGGGTTAGGGTTAGGGTTAGGGTTAGGGTTAGGGTTAGGGTTAGGGTTAGGGTTAGGATAAGGGGGTTTTAACCAGGATGGCCCAAAGGGCCAGGGTTAGGGTTAGGGTTAGGGTTAGGGTTAGGGTTAGGGTTAGGGTTAGGGTTAGGGTTAGGGTTAGGGTTAGGGTTAGGGTTAGGGTTAGGGTTAGGGTTAGGTTAAGAGCAATCTGCCCACTTTTCAAAAGTGGTTTTAGGGTTAGGGTTAGGGTTAGGGTTAGGGTTAGGGTTAGGGTTAGGGTTAGGGTTAGGGTTAGGGTTAGGGTTAGGGTTAGGGTTAGGGTTAGGGTTAGGGTTAGGGTTAGGGTTAGGGTTAGGGTTAGGGTTAGGGTTAGGATAAGGGGGTTTTAACCAGGATGGCCCAAAGGGCCATCGTCAAATTACTCTCCTTGAAAAGGTAAAGTTGACATTTAAAGTGGCCTACTAGACTAATTTTGGGATGGGCTTTCCAATGGTGCTACCCCCGAGGCTCTAGGAGCTTTGGTTTCCGAGTTATGAGTGTTTTTATGTTTAAAAGTTCTGTATCTCCTGAACGGAAGGTCGTAGAGACTCGGGGACAACTCCAGTGTGTTCAGCGTGGCCGAATTATGTCGGACAGAACTTGGTTTCAAGTCTCTAGGACCTACGGTTCTGGAGTTATAAGCGAAAACGTCGGCCCAATGGGAATGAATGGGCGTCATTGAAAATATCTCTAAGTGTTGAGTCCAAAAAAAAAAAGTTCCCCCAGGAAGTGTCTATGAGCACGTTTCAGGCCATTTCGAGTGGTCTGGTAATGGTCTGTAGTGAAGTTTTCTAAAAACCCTATGTAAAAAGTTGGAATCTGAATGTGGAATCTGAATGTGGAATGTGGAATCTGAATGTGGAATCTGAATGTGGAATGTGGAATCTGAATGTGGAATCTGAATGTGGAATGTGGAATCTGAATGTGGAATCTGAATGTGGAATCTGAATGTGGAATGTGGAATCTGAATGTGGAAGCTGAATGTGGAATGTGGAATCTGAATGTGGAAGCTGGGCTAGGATAAGGGCCATCGTCAAATAACTCTCCTTGAAAAGGTAAAGTTGACATTTAAAGTGGCCTACTAGACTAATTTTGGGATGGGCTTTCCAATGGTGCTACCCCCGAGGCTCTAGGAGCTTTCCTTCTGTGAGTTTCCAGTGTTTTTATGTTTAAAAGTTCTGTATCTCCTGAACGGAAGGTCGTAGAGACTCGGGGACAACTCCAGTGTGTTCAGCGTGCCCGAATTATGTCGGACATAACTTGGTTTCAAGTCTCTAGGACCTACGGTTCTGGAGTTATAAGCGAAACATCTTTCTAAGTGCTGAGTCCAAAAAAAAAAGTTCCAATATGGGCCAATGCTGCCCTCTTGTGGCTTTGCGGAGATAATACATATCAATGCATGACTGTGCTTTTGATAAATCAAAATAAATGTTTTTTTAGACTCTCATTCCAAAGGGTTAGGGTTAGGGTTAGGGTTAGGGTTAGGGTTAGGGTTAGGGTTAGGGTTAGGGTTAGGGTTAGGGTTAGGGTTAGGGTTAGGGGTTAGGGTTAGGGTTAGGGTTAGGGTTAGGGTTAGGGTTAGGGTTAGGGTTAGGGTTAGGGGTTAGGGTTAGGGTTAGGGTTAGGGTTAGGGTTAGGGTTAGGGTTAGGGTTAGGGTTAGGGTTAGGGTTAGGGTTAGGTTATAGGGATAAATACGTCCTTCGAGGGGCCCCTCAAGAATGTTTTTGCCAATAACTCCGGATAGGAATGCCCTATCATCATGGAACCAAGTTCCTTGGATTCCTTGGCCCCAGATCTTTCCAATGGTGTGTCGTTTGACCCCGTGGAACCTTGGGAAATATTCGAAATCTTAGTTTGAAACTTTAAAATGGCCATATCTCCGGAACGGTAAGTCGTAGAGACTTGATTTCAACTCTGGCGTGTTCAGCGACCCCAAATTAGGTCAGACGGAACTTGGTTTCAAGTCTCTAGGACCTACGGTTCTGGAGTTATAAGCGAAAACGTTCGCCCAATAGGAATGAATGGGCGTCATTGAAAATTTCTCTAAGTGTTGTGTCCAAAAAAAAAAAGTTCCCCCAGGAAGTGTCTAGGAGCACGTTTCAGGCCATTTTGAGTGGTCTGGTAATGGTCTGTGGTGAACTTAGGGTTAGGGTTAGGGTTAGGGTTAGGGTTAGGGTTAGGGTTAGGGTTAGGGTTAGGGTTAGGGTTAGGGTTAGGGTTAGGGTTAGGGTTGGGTTAGGGTTAGGGTTAGGGTTAGGGTTAGGGTTAGGGTTAGGGTTAGGGTTAGGGTTAGGGTTAGGGTTAGGGTTAGGGTTAGGGTTAGGTTATAGGGATAAATACGTCCTTTGAGACGCGTCTCAAGAATGTTTTTGCCAATAACTCTTGATAGGAATGCCCTATCATCATGGAACCAAGTTCCTTGGATTCCTTGGCCCCAGATCTTTCCAATGGTGTATCGTTTGACCCCGTGGAACCTTGGGAAATATTCGAAATCTTAGTTTGAAACTTTAAAATGGCCATATCTCCGGAACGGTAGGTCGTAGAGACTTGATTTCAACTCTGGCGTGTTCAGCGACCCCAAATAAGGTCAGACGGAACTTGGTTTCAAGTCTCTAGGACCTACCGTTCTGGAGTTATAAGCGAAAACGTTTGCCCAATAGGAATGAATGGGCGTCATTGAAAATTTCTCTAAGTGTTGAGTCCAAAAAAAAAAAGTTCCTCCAGGAAGTGTCTAGGAGCACGTTTCAGGGTTAGGGTTAGGGTTAGGGTTAGGGTTAGGGTTAGGGTTAGGGTTAGGGTTAGGGTTAGGGTTAGGGTTAGGGTTAGGGTTAGGGTTAGGGTTAGGGTTGGGTTAGGGTTAGGGTTAGGGTTAGGGTTAGGGTTAGGGTTAGGGTTAGGGTTAGGGTTAGGGTTAGGGTTAGGGTTGGGTTAGGGTTAGGGTTAGGGTTAGGGTTAGGGTTAGGGTTAGGGTTAGGGTTAGGGTTAGGGTTAGGGTTAGGGTTAGGATAAGGGGGTTTTAACCAGGATGGCCCAAAGGGCCATCGTCAAATAACTCTCCTTGAAAAGGTAAAGTT